>PVIR01025533.1:0-24791 GCA_004026965.1 Petromus typicus | reverse complement strand
CAGCCTCTGTCAGGTGATGGCTTCACAGCCAAGATTCCAGTACAGCCTGAGCAGCACAGAAACCACAGGATGTATGAGGGCAGCACAGTTGTCAGGAAGCTGCTGGAGAGAAAGCACTGCACACCAGTGCTCCCAGAGCCAGCCTTGGCCCTCGGTTAGTCGTCAGAGTTCTCTTCAGTTTCAAAAGCCATGATGCCTGAATTCCAATCTTTTACATCTCCACACCTGCAAACTACATTCTTAAGTTTCACCATTTATTGTGTATTAAGTTTGGTACAGCATAAACATGCATGAGAATCATTATAGTACAGGTTGCTAAAAATACATGTGCTGCAATCAATCAGCCCAGCTCTGAAACCCTCCTGCTAGCTGTGCTACTTTGGCTAAGTTACTGACCTTTTCTAGCCCTCATTTCCTCCTCTGCAAGGTGGGGAACTGTGTTTCATTAGGGTTGTGAAGTGTTAAATGTGGTATTATCCATTATTCCCAGGAGTAGCAAGCATTACAAGAAGTACTATTAGGACAAGAAATAAACTAGTAAACATCATTTAGAAATTAACATGTAGCTAGGCAGAGTGTCCCAGACCTGTGACTCCATCTACTTGGAAGGCTGAGATGGCAGGATCATGAGTTTGAGGACAGCCTGGGAAACAGAGGAAGACCCCATCTCAATAGAAATTACATTTTTGTATGTATAAAACTGGCTTAGCCATGGTACTGAGACAAAGTTCTAAGATCACATACTTCTAATATCACATACTGTAATAAGAAGGGAAGTCCTATGCACCACAACTTTGCCCACACCCATGGTACCATGTCTCCCCACCCAGTCAACGAGCCCCAGGATGTCCCTATGACCACGGTAGACAGGTTACCTGACACTGGATGGGCTCTCAGCAAATGCTTGTTGGATGGAAAAATAAAGGGTGAGAAGATGATAGGACAGAATCCCCTCTAAAAAATGAAAAGAATATTTATTTGCCATATAGAAACAGTTGTGGTTTTTTTTTATGTTCTGAAGTTCAGAGAGAAATTATGTCTTGCCTATTTAGAAGACTATGATAGGGAAATAAAAGTCCTATACTTGAGAAAGTTCACCCTAATTTTGACTTACATGAGATGCTTCTTTAAATAGACCATAAGAAAGAGTAAATCTGTCTTCCCCCAAATTTTAATCTTTAGGAGGTTGAGAGGCTAACAGCAAAGGTGGGCATGAAAAAAAAAAAAAACCCAATGACACAAAAACACACAGTTGAAGACAGGAAGAGGAAACTCCTAAATCGGGTGAGAAGGAAGGTCAGGGACTGAGGCGTGGGGGACCCTTCGTGCTCTCTGAAGTCAGAGTGGGTTCCAGTGAGACCACAAACCATGAACCCAAACAACAGTAGATTACTTCCTTTCTAGGAGACTTCAGACCACCCCTGTCATCCACCAAGTCATTTTTCAATACCCTATTAGGCCAGAAAGAACTATTTCTCTTTTTTTGTTTGTTTCTTTGTTTTTTTTTTTTTCTTGAGACAGGGTCTCATCGATCTTCAATTCACTGTGTAGCTCAAGGCAGCCTCAAACTTGCAGCGATCCTCCTACCATAGCCATGCAAGTGCTGGGATTATGGCCATGCATAGTATACTGTCATGCCCCACAGTACGACTAGTTTTAGGACATGCAGAGGGCAGGAAAACTGCTTGTGGAGATCCAATTCCTTCCAGCTCTGTGAAGCAAGTAAAGAGTCCTGCAAGATGTGGTATGGGATGTGTACCTGGAATCCCAGCACTCTGGGAGGCTGAGACAGAAGGCTCCCAACTTTGAGCCCAGCCTGGGAAACTTAGCAAGACCCTGTGTTAAGATAAAAACAATAAACACAGGGCTATACAGAGCTTTATATGAAGGCCCTGGGTTCAAATCCCAGCACCATAAATACAAAAGGAAATACCCAGTGACCCCAGGAATTACTCGAAACGCAGTAATAGCCACTGGGAAGTCTCCTCTGGAAATCTCTGATTCTAGACAAAAAAAAAAAATCATGGTAATTCTGACCAAAGCAGGGCTCACCTGCCCACAAACAGGGACTGCCTGAGATAGCAGTTACCTGGCAGCTCCTGTTGGGAGCATAGGCTCACCCTCCTGTGAGTGACTTCGATAAATTAAATGAACATGGCCTTTGGAAAGCAGAGCCAAACTGGCGACAGTGACTCCTCATTTTCAAGTGAAAAGGGCAACAGGGAGGCAGAAGGAGAAAGAAGGGACATGACAAAAAGAACAAGGGAAAACATGGAAAGTAAACTTTTGTAAATGAGCAAAAAAGGGACAGAAGGGAGGGGCATGGGGAAAAAACAGCAAGCTCTACCAACCACAGGTGCAAATGCTCTATGATGAATGTGATCATATACCTAGAAGTACCAATAAAAATAAATACATGTTTTAAAAAAAGAAATGGTGGGGCCGGGGAGTTAGCTCAGTGGTTCCGGCGCCTGTCTCGCAGGCGCAAGGACCCGGGTTCGATTCCCCGGTAACCACATAACAATACTGGGTGTGGAGACTCACCCCAGCAGCAACCAGTACCACATACCACAGTGCCGGGCGTGGTGGTTCACGCCTGTAATCCCAGCACTCAGGAGGCAGAGGCAGCAGGATTGTGATGTGAGTTTGAAGCTGAGCTCGGGGCCAGCCTGAACCACAAAGCGAGACCCTGTCTCCAAAAAAAAATAAATAAATAAATAAAATAAATAAATAAAATAAAAAAGAAATGGTTACTAAGTACTTACTATGTACTATGGGGATATATAGGTAAAAGGGAGGTTTGTCCTTTGCACTCCTGTAGCTTAAAAAAAAAAGAATTTGAGACGAGATCTCACTTTGTAGTTCACACTGGCCCCGAGCTCACTATATAGCCCAGGTGAGCCTCGAACTCCCAGCAGTCCTCCTGCCTCTGCCTCCTGAGTGCTGGGATTACAGGCCTACGCCACCACGCGGGCACTGTGGGGTGTAGAACTGATTGCTGATGGATGTGAGTCACTGTGTCCAACACTGTGATATGTGGTTACTGGGTACTGAACTCAGGACACTGCATTTGCAGGGCAGACGCCAGAACCACTGAGCTAAATCCCTGGCCCCTGTAGCTTAAATTCTAATAAAGCTTACCACCACTGCCCACCACCACCACGAACTGATCTAGGACAGGAAGAATCCTGAGCTCAGGGAGCACACAGCACTCTGGTGCATCTCAGAAAACACTGCCAGTGCCAGATTCTTTGGGGCACACAGCCCAGACACATTTGTGCCACAGTGCCTGCTCCAAAGACAACGAAGCTGGAGGGACGCACTGTGAGGCCTTCTCTGACCTGAGCTCGAAAGCGCTTGGGAGCTGAGCAGAAGGCTCATCACCTCCTCAGTCCAAGGCCTGGTCCAACAGGGCGCTACAGGGGGCTTATAAGGATCTGAGGTCTCCAAGAGTCACACAATATTCTTTGTGGGTCTCCTGCTGGGCTCTGTAGAGGCACAGGCTTCAAGAATGGTAAGTAGGCCTGTGAAAAGCCCATGACTTTAAAGACTTGCTCCAAGGTGGTTATGCATTATAATAAAGCTATATCAGAAACTTGGAAGGACTGTCTGGATAGGCTCAAGAAAAGCTATTCAGAACTTTAGATGTAGCAATGGAAGAAACAGTAATGTTCTGCAGATCCTAGCCCTTGATCCAAGCATATAGGCTGATGATCAAGAACTCAGAAGGGAGGTCTGTGTGCTGGGAGGCTGCTCCCAACACTGGACACCACCATCTTGGAGGAGCCCTATGACACCGCCTAAGTCTATTCACTTTGTTGAGACTCATTTTGTCAAAAGGAAAACAGAGGCACAAAACTTCGCTGGCAGGACTCTGAGGACTGATTCACAGGAAGGAGGAAATCAGTGATGAGAAGTCCATTGTTATTATCACTAAGATGCCATAAGCTACTTCCTCCACCTTAGGCTTTGCTTGAAGCCAATAGCTACAAGAGTTAAACATACCCTAAGGGTCTCTGCCCTCACAGTGAGAGTGGATGACGTGGTTTCTCCCTCTCCCACCCTGCAAGTAGAAACCGGTGTCCAGGTCATAGAGCTCTGCCACCAACCGCGCCCCAGTCACTCAGTGCCACCCAGCTGACCAGCCCTTATCTTTCCCGAAAACGGCTGCTCACCACTCAGGAAACCCTTTTCAGCCGAGTCTCAGTCCTGCTCCTCCCTATCACTTGGGCGTGGGGTCTCCCTTCCTCCGGAAATCTGGCTGCACTGCAGCTCTCCTTCCGGCCTGGACCCCACGCAGTCACTGCCATCATTCCCACTGACTTTTCTTAGTGACTCATGTCAGGCAACACGCTGCTCCTCGGGGACCCAGTTTTCAAGAACCAGCCAAGGAGACTTCCACCACAACCTGCCATGTGTCCATTTCCGGTACAGCCCTGGGGGGAACAAGATGTGCTAGAAACTCTCCCTTCCAAACTCCAAGTGACCCCAGAAAGCTCTGCATCTTCAACATCCAAATCTGGGAGGACTCAATTGCCCAAGCCGATTGTGCAGACACACAGTGAGAAGCCAGCTAGCACCTGCAGCCCACCCTCAAGGGCTGCGGCCCAGGATGGACCAGTTCGTTCCAGCGGCATTTCTTGAGCAAACTGGGTACTGAGGAAAAGGATGTGAAATGCCAGTGAGTATTTGAAATGATTACAAAAAAGGTTCAGAAAAAGAAGTTGGTCAGAGGAAAACTACACACAGGCAAGACAACTGGGGCAATTCTCTGGAAGACTTTTGCCACACACTGAAGACCACACCCCTTTAGACCAGAAGCACCTCTGGTGATGTATTCGTCTCATGCAGGAATCAGAGTCACAAAGCTGGACCTGTGTTTACAGACGTTAATGTGAAGGGACGCTACCCCGAAGCAGAGGATGTGGGTGGTGGTTCTGTTAGCGACTCCTGGCCTCGTCACCTGCCTCAGGACGGTTCAGGAAGGCCCCAGACCTGCCTCATCACTCTCCTGGGAATGGCTGCTGTCTTAGAAGCAGTATTTTAAGACCCTAAGCAGACTCCAACCTTATAACAATGCTTTGGAAAGAGAATAAAGTTCACACAGGAAAAGCTGCCCCCACATATCAGACATTTCTATACAGTCTGCCTTCAGCTCAGCAGAGGGATGTGAACTGGAGAGGAAAATCATCTCATGAAAATGTAGACAGTCTAACTTTCTGAATAATTTTAATGTAAGTACTCTAATATGTTCCCTAGAATCAGCTTAGGTTGACTTCGTGATAGTTTTCAGTTCCATGTTAAACTCTCAGCAACTCTTGGATATGCACCTGAGACTGTGAGGTTCTGGCACAATGAACAGAAAGGCAGCATTCTGGAAAACACTGCACTTCAATGCATCACCTTGAGGCTTTGAGATTTAGAGTCCTTCCTCCCTGGAAGACTTAGACCCGGTCCCAGAAGCGTTTTGTAAAGGGGGTGTGTGGCTAAGTGGTACGGGGCCCTTGGGTTCAATCCCCAGTCCGGAAGCAACAAGACAACGGAGTGCAGACCAAACCCCAAGCTCCCTCCACCCCACCAGCGCGGCCTAGGCACGACCTTCGCCGCCTTTGCCTGGAGTTCCAGTCACGCAGCACACCCCCAGTCGGGCTCACGACGCTGAGAAATCCCAGCCTGCCCAGGTTACTCCCCCTCTGCCAAAAGAAGGCAATCACTATTGTTCCCAGAATAACTGGCATTCCCAGTGTATGCTTTTTTAGAGCCTAGTGATGGCGACCTTTGACATTCTCAGCCCTAAGGCGGGACTGCCAAGCAACGCAGACCTGGCCCAGGACCCTTGGGCAAGGGTCTTCTAGCCACCTCTTCCATCTCGCTAGAACGGTTTCTGAGATTAGCACTTCTCTCCTCCCCCAGGCCCTGGAAGCGTGCCTGTGACCCGGGAGGCGCGGCGCTGGGTGTCTGCGGGGGCCGCTGCTAGGACCCCAGGACCGACTCCAACACCCCGGCTGGACTCCCAGACCTGCTACTCGCATCTGTGGTCTCTGCCTCCCTTCAGACCGTGGCCCCGCCCCGCTGGAGCAGGCTCTTAACCTTTTTTGGGCCAGGGATCTAGAGAACCCTTTCTGGACACGGCCGAAGTTTAGGGGAAAATTCTGTTTGAAAACACTGCCAAACTTTTGGGGGGCCTAGAATTTGAAAGCAGATGACTATCCCCTCTCTGAAGCCAGGGTTGGGCTGAATCCACGGAGCGGGACTCAGGTGCCACCCGGGTCCGAGCAGCAGACGCGCGGCAGGAAGGGCACAGGGCTGGGGAGAGTGGCCAAAGAGGGCACTGAGGGAGGAGACAACACGGGGGTCAGCGAACCCGGACAGTCAGAATCCTCCGGCCTTGCCAGCGGGGCAGTCCAGCCCACCCCAAGGAGGCACGGCTCAGCTTTTGCCTCTGACCCTCGGGCCTGGGCGGCGGGTCCGCGCCAGGGCGAGCAGCGGCTGAAGGAGGCGGGCCGGCGCTGTCCCCTCCCCGCTCCTCCCCCGGGGGCGGCACCGGACCGGCAGCCCAGGCCTCGCACCCCGCCCCCGCGCCCCCATTCAAGAAGCCGCCGCGCGGCCCTGGCGGCACAGGGCGCTCAGGCGCCTCGGAGCGCACGACACGCGCCTTCTCCGGCCTGCGCGCCGGGCAGTATGCAGCCAGGCGGTCGAGCCCCAGTCCCGCTCCTCCGGCTCCGCCTGCGGCCCAAGCCGCCGAGCTCTCGGCAGGCGGCAGCGTTGCTCAGCTGCGCGCAGACGGGACCCTCGCCGAGAGACCTGAGCGACTCCTGAAGTCAGAGCCTGCGGCTGGCGCGGCCGCGCTCTCGGGCAGCTGCCCGGGTCATCGCACAGCCAGGGCGGGCAGAGGGCGGGGGAGCGGCCAGGAGGCGGGAGCACCATGCAGTTAGTACCCTGGGCCGCACTGCTGACGCTCCTGGCGCGGGACCTGGCCGGGATGCGGAGCCTGGACGCCGCCGCCACAGTGCGCAAGGACAGTCTGCACCCGAGGCAAGGTAATGAAGCTTGGCCAGCATCCCACCCCACCCCCAACCCGCCCCGGGGGCGCCCCACGCCCGGAAGCTTGGCTTTTCCTAGAAAGACCTGCCTCAGTTTGGAGCTGCTCCTCTCTGGGCCACCCCCAGCTCCTGAATGGGCCAAGCTGCAAACTCCTAGTCAGTTTCCCCTTAGCTTCGCCCCCTCCCCGCCCTACATGGAAAGTACTTAGGACCTGGGGTCTCCAGGCAGCGCGTATTTCTGGGTATTTATCAGGACCTGAAATTATCTTATGTATCACGACTTGCTCATTGTCTGGTTTCCAACAGTCCCCTCAGCATATACCAGAGTTTCTGACTGGAGGTTACATAGTGGGCGCTCAGCAATATTTAACCACTGATTACAGGGTAAAGGACTAACTGCGGTGAGCCACTGTCTTCGCTTTAAGTTGGAAGTTGCAGCAACGGCTCACGCATCTTTGCCTTTCTCTGCAGCGAAACTACTGGAGACCTTGAGCGAGTACGAAATTGCGTCTCCTGTGCGGGTGAGCGCCGGCGGAGACGCTTTTCCCACGAACGTGCACTTCAAAAGAAGGCGCCGGAGCGTTGACTCGGCCTCTGACCCCTGGCCTGCCTCTGCCTCCGCCTCCTCTTCCTCCTCCCAGGAACATTACCGCCTCTCCGCCTTCGGCCAACACTTTCTATTTAACCTCACCGCCCAGGCTGGATTTATCGCCCCACTGTTCACTGTCACTCTCCTCGGGGCGCCCGGGGCGAACCAGACCAAGTTTTATTCCGAGGAGGAAACGGAACTCAAGCACTGTTTCTACCGAGGCCACGTCAATGCCGAGACGGCGCACACGGCGGTCCTCAGCCTCTGCTCCGGAATGGTGAGTGCGTGGGCGGCAGTCCCACTGGCCCGGAGGTCTCGGGAGCCAAGGCTCCGCTCCAGCCTTACAACTAGACTCTGGGACCCTGGCCTACAGGGGTGACCCACACTCGAGGGCGCGCACTGCCCGCCCGCGGAGCCTTGCAGGCTTCGAGCTTTCTGGGACCGGCGCAGCCTGAGGAGCGCGGCGGCCTGGAAGCAGCTTCCTAAGAGAAGTGGCTGGAGGCGCCCGGAGCAGAGCAGCGGAGAGCAGGGCGCGCCGGGCTGGGGCGGGGATTGCCAACCCCAGCAAGCTCGCTGTGCGGACGCCCGGGCGCGATCTACAGGCTTCTAGTTTCTGGCCTTTTATCCCGTGGCGCGAGGGCTCAGGAGCCCGGCTGGATTGACAGGAAGGCTGTCCTGTCCGGGGACGGGGTGGGCTCAGGGGCGGGGCGAGGCGAGGGCGGCGCCGGCCTGCGGTACTGCGACCTCTGGGGAACCGCGGAGTGGGGTCGCGGTCCGACTCCGCACCCTGCTGGCGGGGCGGCCTGAGTCTCGCAAGCGTCGCAGGAGCCTGCGGAGAGGCTGCCGGGACGCGACCCCGGCTTTTTGAAGTACGGGGTGGGGGTGCGGGTCCAAGGAATCGGAAGACCAGTGCACAAAGCGCGTTTCCTTAGTGACAGTGAGCAGAACCGCCCCGTGCGCCCTGAGCGCAGGTCCCCAGACGGCACCCCGACCCCCCTTTTCCCCTTACCCCCTGCCAGGCCTAGTAGTATCCCTCGCCTCCCTAGACATTTGAGAACCCAGAGGAAGCTTCTGGCGCCCACGAAAGGGGGTCCTTGACTTTCCCAGGAGACGCGCGTCTATGCCGGGAGCTGTGACGCAGAAATTTTGGCAGGCCGGCTATTCCAGCTCTGGCTGCTGGCTTCTGCCAAACTCTGCCCAGAAGGTGTTTACTTTTCCCTGAGCCCCGCACCGCTCCCTGCCTTTTCCGAGTGGGCTCTGGTACTCACCCGGGACGCTCGCTGACCCCGAGTGCGCGGCGGATCCTGGTCTTCGGCTGCGCGTGCACACGTTGCATCCTTAACCTCACGAGGAGGGGGTGGGGCGAAGCCCTGGCGGGGGCAGTCTGCCTTACGGGACGGCCGGAGGGGTGTCCGCCCACAGTCCCCCCGCGGACGCCGACTCGGCGAGCCGGCGGCATATCTAGGCAGAGACGGCTGCTGCAGAGGGGAGGGGACGCTCCGGTGAAACATACCGTCCAGACCTGGGTCCGGACGCTGCAGCCCTCCCGCTGGTGAGAGGTTGCAGCTGAGGTGGGCAGGTGTTGGGCATCTCGTCATCCTCCAATTCCGGGCGAGCTAGAAGGCTGCGAGTGCAGGCAAGTTTGTAAACAAGCGTCACGCGTCTCCCCGCCTCCATCCACGCCAACTCCAGCCCAGCCCGGGTGTGAAGGCTTCGCTGCCCCAGGACTTAATTCTCATTGGTAGTTTTAGGTGGTAACGCACACGTGGTCTCGTCGGGAACCAAGAGAGCTTTAAAACAGACAGGCTCAGCTGTGATAGCCATTGGCACACTGCGTTTAATTTGAACCCGCCTCTTCTGGGGAAAAGGGCCTGTCTATGTGTTCGCCTTGAGGTAGCTTCAGAACTTCTGCCCACTCCTTGCGGGGTTTTCTTTCCTCTTAGGATTTAGGGTTTTTGTATCTTGGGATTTAGGGTTTCTGTATCAGTCGCATCATGGCATTTTTATCGATGCCCAGTAATCCTCCAGGAAACTTTACTGCCTGTTGCAACCTACCCCCGCCAGTCAGTCAGCTCTCCTCTGAAAGCCCTGCCCGGGCTTCTGCTCAGGCCCTGGCATACAGCAGGTGCGCCGGTCGTGTTGTCACCACGGTCAGCACTCCGTGTCCCCTTCATCTGCCACGGGGTGGTCATAGCCACAGGTCATCCCTTCTCGGTTCCCCGAAGTACTGTATTTCAAGCGGTCTGCTTTATGCCCCTTTCTGTGAATTCCTTCACCCGTCTTCACAGGCTCATTTTCATTGTCTTTGAAAGCATAGTTTCTGTCCCCCTCTCTGTAGGGATCTTGACTGCTGTAGCCTCTCACGTCTCAGGGCCCTTACTGTATCTTTGCAGGAAGTTCCTGGCTGCATTTTTGTGGGCTTTTTCTAGGTGCCTGGAGAGCCCCTGTGCATGTCTATCCCACACTGGGCCTTACTGTGTACTTCGTGTGTACGTTGGAACACAACTCAGGCCCAGAGTCCGATTTTGATACCACACTGGGGCTGCTTTTTGGAGCATTTCTTGCCGGGATTGTAGAAGCACTTTACAGAGACATTTCAGACAAATGCTCAGCACAGCCCGGTCCTCCAAACGATCAATCCCTGAAGCTTTGGTAACTTGTAGGTACTGAATGGTAGGGTTGGAATGCCACCTGTGTTTGGGCCCCGTGCCTTGTCCTCCCTGGCTGCAGACTGCGTGTGTCTTTCTAAAGCGAAGTAGGTTCTTGTCTTTTCTTTAAAACACGGAGCTAAAGTCAGAATCCTCAGCCCTGGACCCTGTGCCAGCTCCTGTGCCATCAAAAGCTAGTGTTGGCGAGTGGCTTCCTTCCTGTGCCTGGCCCCTCCCCATATCAACTGCAGATAATCCGGTCTTCCCTACAGCAGTCTCAGGCTCTGTCTTGGTACTGGGACCATGCGTTCTAATAAGGTGCCCGGCCTGTGCATGGAGAACACCCGGAGGCGCATTCTGACAGCAGAGAACGTGGGCAGGTGGCCACAGGTGTGTTAGATAGCTTCTCTGCTCACCAGCTGCTCTGACTTGTTTGGACCACAAGAGAGCTGCTTTGGGGGATTTGGGGTTTCTTCCTTACACTAGTACTTTGTTGGCCATATGGAGAAATACTTTTAAAAGCCAGATTCTAGACCTCACCTCTAGGAATCCTGAGTTTGCAAATTTTAGTGAAATAAACCCTCCCAGGTACTTTTGATGTTGCTAGGATTGGAATCCAGTGTCTTAGCTTAGTGTTGCTCTTACTTTATCAAGAAAAAGAATACCTGGGAGTTCATTTAAATAGTGACCCAAAGGCCACATGCTGGAGGTCAGATTTGGACAGTGCACAGCACTTGACTTCTCACAAGCTCTGGATCTCATGGTGCTCTGAGGTTTGGAACAGTCGTGCTCTGTGTACCCAGGGAAGGGTGGAGGCTTCTGCTTGGTTTGCAGTGTGTGAGGCCGGAGAGTGAGGTAGAAGATGGGATCACGGTTTCTTTCTTAAGCAGCACTGACTGGATGGCATGGGGTGCTTTTCCGCCTGTGCTTGATCTGGGTGGCTCAAGCTTGAGGCATCATTGATCATTTCTAAGCAGATATGTGGGGAGGGGAGAAGAGTGACCTTTTTCAAGTGCTCAGCACGATGGCTACAGCAGGCTGGAATCTGGCCTGAGAGGCCAGCCAGCAACACCAGCAGCTGCTCCACGTTCTGAGTCCCTGCAGGGCACTTTGTGAGCATTTCATTTGGGTCATCACACTGAATCTGCATAGTTAGCTTTTGCGGATGGCATCTTTATCTCGAATGGGCCGTCAGGAAAGTTGAGTCTCAGGGCAGATGGGAAGGGTGGCTATAGTGCTGGAATCAAGAGCAAGGTCCGTTTGACCCTGACACCCTGCACCCATCCCACCCAGGTGTGCCAGGCTTCCAGATGGTGCCACCTGACCACATTCTGGCAAAACTGCTTTCTGAAGTTGAATCCATGAGAAGCTTCAGTCTGCCAGCTTCTTCCTCTGGGATCCAGACCTGTCCCTCGCTTCCCAGACAGCCTTGATGTTCAGAAATGCTCTTTGAAACAGCCTGTAGAAAAGATATGATTGCAACTTGACTTCCAAGGAGGAGCCAGCCTTGAACAGCAGGCACAATGAGTTGGAGTAAAAGAAACCACTAGTTTGCTGTGTCGAAGCATTTTCTGTTTAAGCATTTCCCGGGGAGGGGTGGTAAGCTGCCCTGCCTCAAGCTGGAATTGTGCCTTTGTGCTTTCCTTCCCATTGCTAGTGTTAAATCAGCTTCTCATCTCTGTTTGCAGCTGGGCACATTCCGGTCCCATGATGGAGATTATTTTATTGAACCACTGTTGTCCATGGAGGAACAAGAGAATGAAGAGGAGCAAAACAAGCCCCACATTATTTATAGGCGCAGCATCCCCCAGAAGGAGCCTGCAACAGCAAAGCATGCCTGTGGCACCTCAGGTATTTACTTCTTGGTTAAGCAGAGATCCCAGCTGGTAGATGTGTCGGTTGTTGCTTTTGCAGCCTGTAGGGCACTACCTATTGTTGTCTGTGTTCCTTACTCTAGTTAGGTACATGCCTTGTGCTACAGATGCGGAAACTGCAAAGGTGTTTAGTGGCTTTCTGAAGGTTGCATAGCAGAGAATTCACAGTGTTGAGGTTTAGTCGCTGAAAGTAGTGCCACCAGTGCCTTTGGACAGTGTGCTCTCTTCTGCTGAAAGGCTTTTTTAGGATAGTGTTGGTATTGTCAAGGTTGTGATAACAGTATCTGCAATCAGAAGTTGCTTGGATTTTGTTTGTGTCTTCTTTTCGTTTTTTTGGTGTGGATTTTTTACTGTGTAGAATTACATAAAGTCTCACAAATGGAACTCACAAGAACTTATGTGTTTGTTAGAATTTCTCCTACCAGTTTTAGTTTTGGTAATATTTCACGGTTCCGAGAGGCACAGAAGTGGACCTGTAGGTTGCTCCGTCGAGTTAGGTTCAGTCAGAGTCTGGGGCCCACTGCAGAATCTCTTCCCTTTCAGCCGGATCTTGCTGATTTTCCACTCTGTCCAGCTTTACAGCAGAATGTTATGCCACTGAAGGGACACATCGCAGTGGCTGCGGTAGTGAGCTTGTGCCTGTCGGCATTTCTTAGCCCATGGCTGTCTTCCGTGTCTGGTTACTTTCTCCCTAGTGACAATAACCATTAGAAATCATCTTGTATTGGGGCCCATGTTTTAATGTGTTTATTGAAATACTTTTCCAAAAATATGTGTGTATTTGCTATCTCTAGAACCGTGTCTCTCTATTCATTATTTTAAAAATAGCATTAACAAATTAAATAGTTTCTTGGGGTCGTTATGGTACCTCCAAACCAGACCAATTTCAAGACCATCAGAGGTTTCCTCAAAGGCTTCCAAGTGATCACTCCCCTTGTTGTATGCTGTAACTATTTGTTCCGTCATGAAAGCATCTGGTAGATCTTTTATCTTGAAAGTGTTATTTCTAAAGAAGGTCATTTAATAAAAGATAACATAGCTGCTTTTACAGGGAAGTAGCTGGGGCTAAACGTAGATCATCATATATCCCTGGGCCTCCGTGTGACCTCACCGCTAGGTGGGATGGGAAGGAGCTGAAGCTGTCGGGGAGACCAAAGCTCAGAGCTGGGGTGGGAGCCAGGCAGACGCGGCGGTTCCAGCAGCTCTCATGGTGCCCACACTGCCTGCCACCAGCAAGTGTCACGAGCAAGGCTTTTTTCTTGAATTTTGGCTGAAGTGTAAGACATTGGCCTTTACTTTTGGACTTCCCAAGAATGGACCAGTAAGAGCAGATTTTAAATGTAAGTCTCTGTGCAGCAGAAGCTAGAAAGGAAATGAGTGGTTCTTCCTTTCTCTGTAATAATGTGTTCACGGCACCCTGAAAACTGTCTGTGCTGATACTCCTGCAAAAGTGTTGCTGGTGGCAACCCATTGACTACGAACCAGCATTTTAAAAACCATGGTGCAGTGTTTTCTCATTCCACACCGGCATCTGCAGGGCTTGCTCCCTATAGCGCTTCACTCAGTCTTCCGTACCTACTTACAGAATCAGCCCCGTCCTGCCTCCTTGGTGCCTGTAAGGAAGCCCAGGCTGAGGTGCATGGCAGCAGTGGCCTGCCGCAGCCCGTGGCATATCCACGTGAGCCTCATGACTGTCTAGGCTGTGCCTGAGCTTGTGGGGTGGGGAGAGTCTCAACACTGGCCCTCAAGAAAATGCTCGGATCAGTTTGCGATGTGCATCCTCAAGTCAGTAGACACTAGGCTCTGGGCTGCAGGAGAAGCCATCTTTACAGCCTGCTGAAACACAGGGAGGGCATTTAAAGATGGAAGACAATGGAGCATACCTTCTTTTTTGACAAACACTTGTGAAAATGCTGTTTTGGGCTTTCCTCCCGATTGGTGCTGGCAGTGAGTCCTGTGCGTGCTGCCCCTGCACCTGTGCGTGCTGCCCCTGCACCTGTGTGATGATCAGGCCCAGCAGCTGGGTCAGCTGCCCAGAAGTTCCTGGGGACTCTGCTGCTCTGAGTCCTTTCTTCCAGCTACTTCCGTATCCTTTCAGTTTAGGTGCAGAAGGCTCAGAACAGTTCAGAAGAACTCTGGACTGTGTCACGATTCACCAGCACCATCGGAGGGCAGACCAACAGGGCACGGGACTTCCGAGCCTAGGCAGTGAGTGCCAGCTGGAGGTGGGAGTAGTAGCCCCCCTTCCCTGGGGGAAGGACTGCCTCCCAACACAGTCTTTTGGCCAGAGTTTTGGTGACCTCCACTAAACCTCTGCAGAACCTGGGGCCTCATATAAAGCAGGCTCTTCAGAAATGAACAAACCTTCTAGCGGGGAAGTGAACCAGAGCCAGAGGTGGCTGTCTGTGTTCCGAGGGCTTTGGATGTCCAGCTGGATCTGAGGTCCCGCTGAAGTACAGTACGAGGCAGCGGTCGCCCTCGCTCACCTCCTGTGACCTCGAGTCCTTACGTGCGGTGTTGGTGCTTTCTGCTTCTGTTCCCCAGCAAGGGGACTCCCGCTAGGAGTGAAGGCTCTGCCCCAACAGCCCTGTGCAGATGAGGAAACAAAGTTGCAGGATGTCAACTTAGATATCCATTTTCAAGGCGATACCATATCTTTAAAGCAACTTTCCCACATCTGTCTGCCTGGGAGCCAGCCCCACACCCCCTGATGACCTTCTGGGACTGCTGTGACGGCACTGTGGGAAGCAGGGCAGGGTGGGGCACTTCGGCTGCTGCACGCTGCTGTGTCCAGTGGGAAAGCTAGACACTTCCGATTCTTGGTGTGTAATTTTCAGAAAAAGCTTTGAGATGGTACGTCAGGGGATCTGAAGCAGATTAACAACAGAAACCTCACGGGTTTAGAAAGGAACCAATATGTTGTATGCTTGTTCATGTGTGCATATTTTCATTTAGCTACAGTATTCACTGAGCAACTCCTTTGTCCATAGTCCAGCTAGTCAGGGACACCGAGCACATTTTAGAAAACAGAGTAAACATAACATGACCTGTCTGCTTGAACTAATGGAGTGTGAAATAATGCAGGCTCCAAGGACAGTATTCAGGAGACGGTAGGCAATTACTGAGTGAAAGATTCTAAAAATTAATGAAAATTAAAATAAAACACTCAAATGAGGTAAGGAAAACTTAAAAATACCAGGCCCAGAGGTGACCACTTAGAGCTTTGTGGTAATCAGGACAGGAAGATTGTGGAGCTTGTTCAGAGGCTGCAGGCTGAGCGCTCTCTGCCTTACCCTCCTCACCCCCATGCATCTTGTGGTTTTGAAAGTGGCTCTCAGCCGTCCTCGCACCTTGTCCCTGCTTGGCCGTCACTCGCTCTATCTGTACAGACCCTGGCCACCGAGTCCCTGTGCCTGCCTTTCCTTCCGTGTGAGGCCTCCTGCGGCAGGGCTCTGTGCCTGCTGTGTCCCTGTCCGTGGCTGCTCAGGTGCAGCCCTGGAGCTTATTTCCTGCAGCTGCACACTCCACACACATGCAGGCCGGGCGGCCAGGTGGGAGCCCACAGTGGGGCGTGGTGCTCCTGTAGGTACCTCTGCCACTGCTGCACGGCTCAGTTCCAGGTGAAGCCCGTCGCTGCGCCTCCGTCTGACCCTGACTTTCTCACGAGGGGACCAAGACAGGCTTCCGGTGAGTGCGTGCATGTGTGCAGGTGTGCGTGTGTGATGTGGCACTGTGGGCCAGAAGACAAGACAGAGTTTTCCCATTACAGAAATCTCTCCTTTGACCCCTCATCCTGCAAAGCCAGTTGTTTTTATTTTTCTTCTGCATTTAAGCATGATACATTCCCTGGCCGTCAGTTGTGCTGAAACAACAATTGTCCAGAAACAACTGGACAGTTATGACAGTTGTGTAAAAGCGCTTATGAGCTACTCAGTGCTGAGTTATTCGAGCAAAAGGAAGCACAAACCTACCTGTACCCCGGGAGGAGTACAGGTGGCTAAGTCATGGTGCAGACGAGCTGGTCTCCACAGTTGTTAGAAATGACAGCCTCAGGTCACCTTCACATGCTTGGGAGCATGTGGACACATCGAGCCGGGTGTGAGCTGGTGTGTGACAGGTGACCCAAGTGTGTCAGACACTGGGGACAAAACCATGGCCTTGCCAACTGGTTAGCTCTGGTTGCCAGGGACATAAGCAGCCTTTGTAAGTTGTGTTCTGGTATGCTTTTACTCTTCTCCATGAGTCTATAAGAGTTTTATTATCACAAATACAAATATTTTAACATGGGAACAGTCACTTGTAGGTATTTTGTGGCCCATGACACGTGTAACTGGAGACCAACCACAGGGCGGTGCTGAGTCCCTTCAGATTACAGATTGCTTACAGGTATTACCTTTTCAGTAGTTTCTCGACCAGACAGGCAAAGACCTGCCTGTGGCCTCCCAGAGCCAGGTCTCTGTCTCGGTTCAGATAAATTGCCTCCTGCCCGACGGACCTGAGATGGCCACGATTTGGTCTCCTTTAGGGCCCGAGCCCTGTGTTCATCTCTGCTGTCAGGATGCACCCCGACCTCCATGTTGAACTCTCAGGGCTGCCAGTGTGAAGGCTAGATGTCTTGGTGATGATTACAGCCATTTTGCTGGACTCTTAGCTCTTACCTGCACACAGGTTCTCTGTCTACACACCCTGTGCTGTGTGCGGCCTGCAGCTCTATAGGATGTATGTTAGCACTGCTGCCTAGCAGCTAAGAAACACTGTAGCTCAGAGCTGAGCAGTTTGTCTAAAGTCACGGAGCTGATGCAGTGGGCCTGAGCTTCGAACCCAGCCCCAGAGCGTTGTTCTCTGTGTTTGCCATACAGCGTGAAGACCCAGGGGAATGTCACCTGGGAGCTGCCCACTCACATTTCCAGAGCGTGTTCTTTGGCTTGCGTGTAGTTCCCAGTCCTCACATGACCCACTGCCGGCTCCCATCTCTTGAGCACGTATGCTTCCATCCTAGCTACCACCTCCACAAGGCTGGCAGAACACTGAGACGGAGCAGTCTGTGAAGCTGACTAGCCAAGGCTCAGAGCTCACACATCGTGTTCTGGCCTGGATGGAGGGTGGTTCCGGCCCAACTGTCTGTGGACTTGACTACATGTCTAGGAAGTCCTGCTGGGAGCACTCACAGCTGCCTGTCCAGAACTTGGCTAGGCCTCAGGAGGGCTTCCTGGTGCTCAAGCTCCAGCTGGTATCTCCAGCAAGCCTCTGCAGAGCATCTCCTTGTTATCTGTCAACCCCTTAGATCCCATTAATAATGTAGCCCAGGCTAGCTAATTAGATCGGCGGCCCAGGAGTTGGCCCAAATAGAGTGAGAGACAGAACCAGGAGGTAAACAAGTCCGAGACAGTGATGGAGCCCGCTCCATCTAGTGATGGAGTCCCAGGAAGTGATGGAGCCTGCCCAGCTCACAGGCTGTGTCAGCGGCACAAGAGTGCCTGGCCTGTCACACAGGCTGTGCGGTCACAGCCTGGGAGGGCAAGAATGGGCGTAGAAGCGGCCTGCACGCCCTGGGGGTAAACTGTCAGTGCCCCCAGCCACTGAGAGGAAGGTGCCCTGTTAGACACCGGGAGCAGGAATGTGGCCTCAGTGTAGACAGAGGCACCAGGCCTCTTGTCATGTATTCCTTTTTCTTACCAGTTTGTATTCTTCAAAGACTGTGTTTGTAATAGCAGTCAATGTAAACAGTGACTGCTAGAAATCAGTGTGAATTATTAGAAAATTACTTAATTGAACTCTTGTTTTTTGAGACACAAGGTCTTACTTTGTAGTTCAGGCTGGCCTCAAAGTCATGACAGTCCTCCTGCCTCAACCTCTGGCGTAGTGGGATTACCAGTGTGCTCCACCATGCCCAGCCTAAATAACTGAACTCTTGACCTGATTTCCTATTTATATAAAATACTGCTTTTCTTTTTCTTTTTAACATTGGTATTAGTAGTGTATTTTCCAATGAAATCAGAAACATAGTAAAAAGGAAATTTCTAATACAGAAACATTTATTCTTTCATTTGTCCTCTCACTTCACTTGTAAAGTTTTTATCTCACTTTTAAAGAAGTGTTTTATTAGGCAGAGAAGAGGTGGCTATAAATGAACCATTGTCCACACACTGGTTACTTTCAGCAGTGGCTGTCAGTTTTCCGTGTTTACTTCTTATTTATCTTTGTGCTGGGGTATTTTGAAGCAAACCCAAGATACCATCTGTCTTTTCCGTTTTCCCATATACAAACACGGGGATCCTATTTTTCTGTGTGAAAAGGTGCTTTGCTCATGGCAGGCATAATAAACAGTAGTTCCCCCTGTGGCTGCACAGCTCTCAGTAGGGTTGTCCTGCTTCTCCCGGTCCCTTTGGCCGCCTCTTCAGTGAGCTTGTGCCCTGAGCAAGGTCTACAGGTTGCTTTTCTCCGTCGTCATCCAGCCGCCCCTCAGCTGGCTTCCTTGCTGCTGTTAGCAGTGTTCATTCCTCGTTGCCCTCACTCCATCCCTGTTTTTCTTTTCCACTTCCTGTGGTCTTTGCTGCGCCTTTTGCCAACCTAAGTTTAGGGTGCAGTGGCAAAGATTTGCAGGTGAGCCAGAGGGATCACACTCCGGAGCCGCACACGCAAGCCGTTTAGGTGAGCACAGAAGGCCATGTGGTCGGGTGGTTTCTGTCCCTTGCTGTGCAGAACCCTGATAGCCCCATTTTTGCCCTTTCCTTCACAAAGAAACATCCTCAGTTTACAGCAGTGACTAATACAACCCTTGCTTGCTGTTCCCTAGAACCCTCCCTGCTCGCACTTCCTGCCCAGGCTCAGCACCATCCTGCCTTCTCCCCAGGGATTTGGGGAACTCCCGTCATCTCCCCGCAGAGCTTGTCTTGGTGGTGGTGATGTGGGCACTTGCTGATGTGTCCAGCTTCCCAGAAGCACCTACCTTGGCTGGGGGCGCGTGTCTGTCTTACACAGGCCCTGAAAGTCGAAGAGGCTAAAGGAGCAGAAGTTTGGCATGTTAATTTTAGTATCCTTCAGAGCTGTTTTCAAAGGAGGACATTAGAGAATTTCTTGCGTGGATTCTCATGACAGAATGAGCCCTTTCACTGAATCCTGTGGTATTTTATCATGCAATTGATATTTAAAATGTGTAACTTTGTGCCCACCAGATGTTGCTTGTATATGATAATCAGCTTGTTGTTGTCATTCTTTAAAATTTTCTCATTTATCTTTTTATGTCTTGGGTCAGATGTCAGGGTGGACGTTCATTATAACTTCGGATCACTGATATGTAGAAATGTGTGGGTGTCACTAGGAACGCCTGTGAGCCTGACCTGCAGGGTTTGGTGTAAGACAGGCTTTGCATGAGGCTGGTGGGCTTAGGGAAGGACTGAAATAAAGTGGGTAATGTTGGTATGATGATTCCTTTTCTGCTGACCCTTAATTCTCAGTATGTGTCTAACGTTAGAGTAGGGAATGAAAAGTATAGTTGGTACATGAAGAGTTCAAGTTGCATTCTTCTGCTCAGGTATTTAAACATTCTTTCAGTTTTCTATGAGTATTTCCTAGTCTTTGACTGCAGCACTTCATACATGGTAGATTTCATGCCAGTACTAAATGTGCACCAGAATGGTACATGGCAACACAGTGTACAGGACAGTTCATTTAGGGCCAGCTATATAGAAATAGAATGGGATTTGTTGGTCATACAGGATGAGAGACTAGGCCTGTTGTTTTGACTTCTAGCGGCTGTCCAGAAACATGAATTTCAGTGTCTGTCCTAGGCACATGTTCTCACAGCTCCCAGATGCAGACAGTTATAGAAGTTCTGCATGCTTAAGTGCAGATGTGGCTAGAAATGTGACACACTGCTGTTATCAGCACTCTGGAAGGCTGAGGCAGGAAAACTCCAAGTTCAAGGCTGACCTAGGCGGTTTAGCAACTGTTTAGTGATGCCCTCTCTGAAAATTAATAGATAGTTAAGAGGCCTGAGGTGGAGCTCAGCACAAAGGTCTACTCAGCTCCTGGTACCACAAAAAAGAATGCAAGTATGTTGGTTTGCCTGTGTGTATGTGTGTGCACTCTGTTGGATTTTTGCCCCCTTTTGAAACTTAGAAATTACATCACTGTTGACTTTCACCATATAAGCTATTAAGAACTCGTGCATAGAAGTGAAAGAAACTTTAGCAAAACCTATTCCAGCCCCTCAGTGGGAGAGAGATCCAAAGCCCACTGCCTGGCACAGGGTGAAGGTGAACGACAACTTCAGGCTCATACCGCAGCCTATGATCTTCCCAGCTGGACCCACTCAGGAAAGGCTGCCTGTGGATGGTGCCCAGAAAGGCGTGTTCAAAGGTGCAACTCCAATAGGGTTTGGGTGTACCCTGCGTCTCCATGTGAGTGCAACTGAGAATAAGCTGATGATGTCATTCAAGGCCCATTCTCAAGCCAGAGAAGGTCGCCCTTGAGTTCATTTAAGGAATTACGGTGTCCGGGCCAGAGGTGAGCAAATAGCCACTTACATGATTTAAAAGTGAATGAACCCATGGGTCTCCTCTCAGCTGGGCCAGGGTTCTGGGAGCCGACCTGTCACCAGAGGGTGGAAGCAGCCAGTGGCTGCTCACGTCCATGGCCACTGAGACATGGATACCAGGGTGACAAGGGCCGTTGTGCAGACCCTGCGAACTGAAAGATCCTGTATGAACGGAACTCGGGAGCTGCTCCCCAGGCGCTGCTGCAGCACCCCGCACGGTCTGGTCCGCCCAGCAGCTGCACTGTGCAGTCAGGTGCGATGAGCCAGTGCACTGGGTCAGGCTGTGTTGCTCACGCCAGTGGAGGTCGCCATAGTGGTTACCCCTGGGGGACACTGCACACCGGGAGCTTGGCCGTTCCGGTTCACAGATGAGGAAATGGGCACAGAGGGCCATACACCTTGCCTGAGTCACACGGACTGGGCACAGGGCTGAACTCCAACTCTGAACCGTACTTGGCCTCCCACACTCTGCAAGTGCTGCATACATAGGTGGCCCATCCTTGATTCCCCAGGAGCCCCTCACAGGTGACGAGAGCCACCTGCTGTAGTGGTTTGGGATATATTGGATTAAGTAGAATATATTGTTGAACTTTATTTCATCTGTTTCTTTTGGCTTTTTAAAATCGTGGCTGCTACGAATTCCCACCTTAATGTGCACATGGCTTATATTTTATGTCCACAAGAAAGTGCCAGTGGACATGTCTTAGCCAGGGCACCAAGGGGGCCTAGAAGCATGATTGCCTGCAGGCAGTACCTGTAAGGGTAGCCAGGGGCTGCGTCCGCAGGGCGTAAGGCCCAGGTGCGCACACTGCCTAAGGACAGAATTAGTCAGAAACAGCAATTTCCATATAGATACTACTGATAAACCAAACAGCCCGTTAGTAAACGCAGGCCTGGGTGACTTGACTTCAGATGTTTTGATGTGTTCTCAAGTCTGTCTGCTCATCTGAATACAGATAACAACGCCTTCCTGGGCACAGGGGCCTTGTGATAGTGGCCGGATCCAGCTGCCTAGAGGGCGGCGGTTCAGCAGGCCCAGCAGGGCCCTCAGCATCCCAGGACTTGCTGCTTTTCCTCAGTTTCTTCCAAAGAGAAAGTGTATCTGCCTAGTCCCTTCCTGCCCTCACATCCCAAGGGTGTCAGTCCCATCGTCCTCTTGCCTGGTCACAGAGCTCGTAAGTTTGCAAGTATGGGTAAGAGATGTGAGCTGGCTCCTTTCTTGCTAGACTTCTCAGAGCTTTTAAAATATTCGTGTGCAGAGAGCTTTCAAGATGTGAATGCTGTGTGTTTGGCAAGTGCAGTTTATTTGTTCTTGGAAGCATCTTTTAGGACTAATATTCCACAGACCACTTTCAAATGTCTTGTTCCGAAAGGTCTAGGCTGCCAGGACCCCAGGGTTGTAGGCCGCCCTGGCCTTCGGAGCCTGTCCCATTGCTTGGTCAGCCACGCTGCACACAGGCACAGACTGCCTTGTCAAGAAGCACATGGCTTGGGAGCAAGAGCCACACATTATCTAGGGATCTCTCTTGTCTCTAAAGTAAGCAAATTGAGAGCCCTAAAAGAAATTCAGACCTTAGACTGATTCATACACATTAGAGCCTCCGATGTGGGGAGCAGTCCTCCAGCCTCCTCAGCCCCTTCTCCCCCAGTTTCTTTGCTCCTCAGTGTTGAGACATTCGTAAATATTGCCCTCCCCTCTCCTCCCCTTTCCCCTCTCCTCCCCTTCCTTTTCCCCTTTCTCTCCTCTTCCTTTTCCTAATTTCCCCCTTTCCCTGCTTAGAGTTTATTTGTTCCTCTGGGAAAAAGCCCCTCTCCTCTGGCTTACTAAGGTCCAGTGTAAGGCTCCATCAGCTACCTCTGCACACACCCCTGAATGCTGACCTCGGTCCGGCCAGAGGCTGGAGAGCAGGAACTGCCACCGGCTTCCAGGTGTTGTTGCATCTGGGGGGGGATGAAAATGGTTTGTCTCTGGGTCTGATCGCTAGATCTGGCCGTGTCTTCTTCCTGTCTGTGTGCACAACTTGTGGTCTGGTTTGGAAATGGGCTGTTCAATTCTTAAGATTCTTCCCTCCCGCCCAGATTTCCTAACCTGCTTTCTGTCTCCATGTTTGTGAGACTTTTGTCTAAAATAGAATGGTTCTGTTTGAGAAAGGAATGCAATGTACTACTTTGTAAAAAGAGATGATTTGCATACTACTGATGAAACAATAGCTACTAATTAATACCACCTCCTTTAATATTTAATGGATCTTCCTGTGGCCATTCCCTGCCCTGCATGACTTTTGTGCACTGTGTCTTTTACCCTTCACTGTTTCCCCCTTCTGAGATAATTGCTACCATTATTCTCATTTTATAGATGAGGAAACTGAAACTTCCAGGCAGGAAGTAGCCATTCCAGAGCCCTGTCAGGCCGGAAGAGCAGCCGAGGGTTGTGGCTCTCACACCCACTTGGAGAACCAGGGTGGTCTCCCAGCCAGCTGCTTGGGAGCGAGTGGGCTGGGCGCTGGGCCCGCTCGGGAGCCAAAGAGGACCAGTTCTGCTCCTGGGTCCCGCTCTCTGTGTGCCTCTAGGAAGTCCATTTAAACTCTGATAAACCTTATGAAAATAGAAAGTAGTAATTGACCTCCCACTGTGAATGTGAATGTTGGAGCTTCAGTTTAGTCCAGCCGTGGGCAGCAGTTCAGGGACCAACAGTGAACAGCAGAGCAGCTGATCCTCTGGAAAGTAATGGCGTTTCTCAGGGACGAGCCGAGCTCTTCACACCGTGCTGCCTTCTTGCAAGGGCCAAAGTGCATCTGAAACATTTCACCATTTAACCACAAACTGCTGGAGAAATGTTTGGCATGGGGCTTTTTGCAATAATGTTTTCTCCTAAAGTTTTATAGTGCTTTATTCTTAAGGACTAAGCCCAAGTTATTGTTAGGTTGTACCTTTTGTTGTTTCTGTATCTAAGCCCTCGATCTGGGTGTGGTGGTGTGCATTTGTAATCCCAGCACTCTGCAGGCTGAGGCAGGAAAATCATCACAAGTTCATGGCCAGCCTGAAATATATGAGACCCTATCTCAAAAACAAACAGATATACCCTAGGTCCATACCTTGCACAAATAGCTGTTTAAGAAGAATGGACTTTCTTATTCAAGTTTTAGAATAGCCTAAAATGAAACACACACTTAAGAGTTTAAGAAACTCAGGCCGGTTCCACAGAGGTCCTGGGGTGTGGCGGGGGAGCCCAGCCCTCAGCTGTTCAGATCCTGCAGGAGGGCACCAGTGGTGTCAGCACCCCTTGTCCCAGCTGAGTGTAACACGCACACCCGTGAGTTATTCTCCTAAGCCAGAGAGTAGTGTTTAGCATATTTGGTCACTCCACCTGAAATGGTTCCTTATAGTTCTGGCTCCCACTGTGATTCTATGACCGGTAAAAGTAAAACAAAACACGGTGACGGTATTTATGCCTTCCTGCCTGTGCCCTGGTCACAGCCTCCGCACTGCACACGCAGGGTCTCCATTGTTCTCCGCCCAGCTCTGTGAAATACACCCTGCTTCTGCTTCACTTGCAAGTGGAGAGCAGGGCCTGTGAGTCGGGACTGTCCAGAGCCGAGGCAGTGGGTCCGCTGCCCTCCTCTCAGCACCTAGCGGCTAGTGGAGGCGCCATTCCTTCCACCCTGATGATGGTCCTTGGACGCGGTGACAAAATGTCAGCCACCTGGAAGAGCTGGAATTTCCGTCCAGGTTACAGAGGTTCCAATTCCTGAGGTTTTCATCACATGTAAACACACGTGTGACATGCTAGACAGCATTCCTCACAGGCTAATGAATGTGACAAATTTTTGAAGACATCTCACCAAAGATACCTGCGAAGTGATTTCCTCTTTCTGAGTGTCATACCTGAACTTTAATAAGAAGCAGGAAAACGGAGAAACTGCTTTGAGAAACCATTTGGAACTCCCTCAGAGTGTTGAATACAGGTACCATTACCTAACTCAGCTCTGCTCCTATCTGTGTACCGAGAGAAATTAAAATACAAGCAGACACAGCCTTGTGCATGCAGGTCAATAACAGCATAGTTCAGTTAGGTTGGCAATGCCGTCCAACTGCCCC
>PVIR01025532.1:0-24747 GCA_004026965.1 Petromus typicus | reverse complement strand
TTTTGGTGGAGTGTTCTGACAGAAAATCCACAAGTCTCTCACAACTCCAATGTTGAGTACATTTGAGAGATTAGTAGCCCAATAAAGAGACAGAAATACTGCTTCTTTTCTATTTTTCTTCATTGTTGCATATCACAAGAAGATGGCACTGTACAGAATGCCAATAGTGGCTTCACCAGAGCTCACTATGCTAGGATAATGAAAAAGGATACCCAGTCTGTCACTGGGAGAAATAAGGGTTTCTTGTGTAAATTTGAAAACAAAATTTTTAAACAAGCCCTTACAAACAAATCCATGACAGTATCATTATCCTATGGAATCTCTTTCACTGGAGCAAATAATAACACAAATCATCACTCCAAAAGTCAAAGAGCCACAAAAAAATTTCTGGTGAATTTCAGTAAGTCTGTGTCAAGTATCAAGCTGAACTCTTTCTAGACTCAGAGTTATAAAAATTTTCCAGTACATAAGTAAAAACTTCAAAATGAACATATATGTATTCTCATCTTTCAAAGAAAAACAAATAAAATGTATTCCCCACACTTAACAATCTCTGTCAGTTGGAAGGGAACAAAGAAATGACATAGAACTGCAATTAACTCAAAATACATTATATTTCAACAGACAATATACTAGATTATTTTCTCCTACTTTACCTCACTAATTAGTAAGGCTTATTCTGAAGTTAATTGGCACTATTTTGGCACATATTCTTTAAGGTGACTCAGAATAGATGACAATTTGTTAAGCATTCTTGGATCAGATAATTATTCCTATTAACCCTTAGAACATATGAAAAATTACTCACATAACAACAACAGAAGATGTAGCCACGTTGTGTCATGTGGGGGTTACATATTGTAATTTTGAGGTCATTCCCAAAATAAAAGGTACAAACTGCATATTTAAAATTAGGTGTGAAAGTGAATCGCATCTAAAAAGTGATCAGACATTTAACTATAATGAAAGTTTTATAAATAGGTAAATGTATAACCCACAGAAGAGACCAGTGCAGAAGAGTGGCTTTGAGCTTCAGTTGTCTCAGTTTCCATAAATAAATCTTCATAAGTCTGTAGCCATTTTGAAATTCATTTCTAGGCCAAAAAATACATCTGTCTAAAGGTCAAAGCAATTGAATGGGGCCTTTACCAAGGTACAGAAGATTTAATGAGTAAGGGAGTATTCAGGGGAAAGTGAATTTGCGTAGTACAGGAAAGGAAATTCTCAATACAGTGGCATGAAGAAATTAATACATGTTATGGCAACTTTTAAACAACATAGATGAAAAGAGCTGAAGATAAGCAGAGTCTGTCTCAATATTTGAAGGGACATTCCTTCCACGTTTGAATCTACTGCTGAGAACATTTCTTGACAGCACAGACCAATAGTTTGAAGTACAAGGTTGTGCAAGGAGAACAGAAAAAGCTGGTGAAGAATACTGTTCAGCTTTAGTGTGTACATTCTTCAAACTCCATGGAATGGAAAGTTGTAGGGAGGGCAGCAGAAAGGGAAAAAATGAGCATCAAGATGTGTTGTGTACAGATACAAATTCTAACATTGAATGTGATCATGAGGTATATATATAATATGTACCAATAAACTCAACTAAAAGGAAAAAAAAAAGCAAAGAAACTTGCTCAAGTGAAAGAGAACACTTCTTGGAGAATTGTAGTGCACCACCTCAGATGCCTGATGAAGAAAGTCACTGTGGAAATTTTATAAAACAGCTCCCAATGTATGTGTCTTCTGTAAAGAGCTGGCACAGAGTAGGGTCACTAACTAAGAAACCTGAGTTAGGTTATTTTTATATACAAGTTATATTAAAAGGTTTGTGTAAGAATAGGCAATCTGGTTACCTTTCCAGACCTCAGTGAAATAGGAAAAATAATGATAATGATAATAATAATACTTTCCTCATTTTAAGAAATAAAGATGTCATTATGCATAATGCTAATAAAGCAGTGACTGGAAAATAACCTCGTATGATCGTTTACATTAACCAATAAACAAGAAATTGAAGTTTTATAATACTGGAAAACTATTGTACACAATAACTTTGTATTAAGTTGTTTGACGTGTTTATATTTGATCTTTCTCTAAATTAAAAAAAGAATTTTCATAGCAAGTACCTGTCCATTCATCTTCCTTTCCTCTCTAAAGAGGCTACTGGAACTGCTTTTTAATTTTTTTAAAAATATTTTTCTATCATTACATGGAAGCACACAATACTACTGCCAAACTAGTTTCAAAGCGAAGTATAATTTTTCACTAAAGTCTCTAAAATTTAATATTGTCTAAGGTCTAAACGCTAGTGGTACAAAGCAAGGAATTTTGGGGTATTTTAAAATTTTAATTGGCCTTTTCTTTTCTTCTTTTACAGAATTTTTGTAGATTAAAGTAGGTATTATGGTTTTGATGGAACAAAAGCATTTTCTTCATAATATGTCAGAACTGTCTGGAATGATGGTAATAAAAACTGCTAATAAGATCAGCTAATAAGCAGCTCAAAATTACCTCAGAATAACCTTACCAAGAGCTTCTACTTTCCTCAGCATAACCTGCACACATCAAAGGAAAAGAATACAGGAGAGAATTGCATATTGATTGTTACCTGTGTTTTTGTTGTAAGGATCTTTTATTGTGCGCAGCTTGAGAAGTTTAATATGAATGAATGAAATAAAATAGCTTAAGTGTAATGAAATGCATAAGAACATCTCTTTCTTAACAGAATATCTCCATCTTTACCTCAAAGACTATAAAAGCTAAAGTAATACTTTTATTCTTTTCTTTTTTAAAACTCTTTTTCTTTTTCCTTTAGACCATACATCTGACTTTTCTTATGCTCAGGTTTACTGAATGCATTATAACTAAAATCACATATGCCATAATAGTAAGATTGGTAATAAAAAGGAAAACACTAAGTTGACTACTGACTATTAGTTATATTGTGATCATCCCATAATTATTCTTCTCAACATTTTCTTTAAAAAATTCATATTTTCATCCATTTATTTTAGATGAGGTTCTAAATCCAGTTTGACAAGCATGTGTATTTATGAACAATATGTCTTTTGTTCTTTTGACTTCCTTAATTACATCGAGATGATTGTATGACCAATAAAGTTAATTAAAAATGATAATTTTTCTTGAAATTTAGCGAAAGAAGCTTTTCCTTTTGTTACTGGAAAGGATGTGAGCAATTTTGTGGTCTGGAGTCACTGAGGGCATTTTGTAAAAATGAAAACATCAAAATTACATCTGATTTGAATTAATTTGGAGGAATACCAAGAAGAAAATTTCCCTAATTAAATTCACTACATATTACCTTACTATGTCTTTTGAGAACTTGCAAGGGAAGAAATCATTTTTTCTAAAAATATTTCAGTAGAGATTATCTATAGTTATTTGCCTTCTTAAAATTAAAGCAAATTATTTACCTGTACATTTTGACTAGGGTTTTATTCATTATTGAAAGGCAAATACATGATAAATTTAATGACTAATAAAGCTATAATTGACACTAAAATATTTATATAATTTAATAAATCAATTTTTCATATTATATTGATGTTGTTGTTGCTCTTCTTTTACATTAATCCTTTATTCTAAGATTATTTTTACATGTGTTATAAGTATAAGGATCAAGTACATAGGGCCCCAAATATTGCAAAAGCTAAAAAAAACTACCTATCATCTTTCTGCAGTTTTAAAAATTTTAGATGTTATATCACCATATATGAAAGTATAAACTGCATTAAAGTACAGATTTTTCCAGGGTATGGTGTCGCATATTGGTAATCCCGGTACTTGGGAGGCTGAGACATGAGGGTCACCATGAATTTGAGGACAGCCTTGCTACATAGTGACTTGAACTATATACCAATGCCCTGTCTCAAAAATTTATATGTATATATAATATATAATATTGTGTATGTGTATTGGTGTATTTAACTATATTTGTTTTTGATGTTTGAGACAGAATCTCACTATGTAACCCAAGATAACCTTGCTATCATGCCAATCCTCCTGCCCAAGCCTTCTGAGTGCTAAGGTTACAAACTTAATTGTCTGACAATTAGCTGATACATTTAGGAACTTATATGTCACACAATTTATTGAATTTTTATACATTCTGTACATTTCATAGAAATATAAATAACTATTCAGTAAAAATTCAAATAAAACATAGAAAGTAAGTAACAGCAAAAGCTTTATACATTTACAATAATGATTGAGTTCCATCCCCAAACATATCTGAGTAGCCTGAGTTAGAGTAAGCAGTCTCCAAATAATGATTATAAAGTACAGGGAAGACTTTAAGAAGGTACTGGAGAGGCATCTACATCAGAAAGACACCAAGTTTTCTAGAATTCTGAATTGTGTCAATTGGATAAAACTCAATGTACCTTTTTTCTTCAGCTGGCATTTCCTAATTCAAATGCACATGTAAGTGAAAATATGCAGAAAGTTGTAATGCTTTCTTTGGTTAGTGAAGGCATATGTCAGAATGTAAGGTGACATAGTGGGTAGAAATTAGACATGTAAATCGTAAAGGAGAAAAATCAAAGCAGGCCTGCACCTAACATATATATACACAAAATATTTAAAAAGCATTACAGAGGATCCTCAAATTATAAACTCGGTTCATTCTTTAGAGATAGCTGTAACTGAATTTGGTCAATGGAAGTCTCAGGCTCCTCTACCCAGCCTTTAAAGTCTCAATCCTATATACAGGCAGATCTCACTGTCCTTAGAGTGACAATGGTCCAGGATTTCTTGACCCCCCATATAAAAAAGGAAGCTCTTTCACAGGCCCTTTAAGAATTAAATATGTATTAGAGATAATCTGGAAGCACAAGTGGAAATAATTTAGATTGTAATTAAAGAATTTAAGCTGAACCTGAAATGCCAATCTGTTTCCAGTCATAACAAAAGTTGTTATGTCAGGGTAGTCATAACGCACAGAGACACGAACTTATTTCCAAACTGTATATGTAAGTGCAAGACTACATCGAATCTATTAGGTAATGTAAAACAAAACTTGGATGACTGAACAACTTAATAAGAGATTTCATTTTCTGTGAAGGCTCAAATGGGAAGTGAAGCAGAATTTGAAATTTCTTAGTCTTGTCAAATTAGAGATGTAAAGTAAAAATTCTGAATTTCCAGTTTTCTCTAAGAAAGTACAACCAAGTCTCCACAAGTGCAAGTTGAAGGTCCAGTGATTTATCAGGTAAAAAAAAATAATAATAATAAGACAAACAAGAAACCAATATGTAGGGGGACCAGAAAGTGTTACCCACAATAAATATGCCATTAAATATGGTAGTCTAGTGTAGTATTTTTTAGAAAATAGAAATGAAAGAAAATAAAGGCCATGAGTCACAGCCTAAAGGGAAATACAGATAAAGAAACAGAAGGTGATGTTTTAAATGTGATATTACAAATATGTTCAAGGTCTTAGGAAACCTATGGTTATATTAACTAAAAATAATAGAAAATTCAATAGCAGCTAATCAAATGAAAATTCTAGGGTAAAAATGTTTGGAATATCTCACACAAAAAATGAAATTACTGGGTAAACTTAGCAGCAGATGTAAGAAAATGGAAAAAAAATGAGTTACTGATATTGAGGATAAATTAATAGATACTAGCCAATACTGAAAACAAAGTAAAAATTACAAAATGCAAAGAATTTAGAGTATTGAAGGGTAACAGCAAATGTTCTCAAATAAATAGAACCAAATGAAGGAAAGAATAAGTAAAGAAATGTAGCACATTGTACGAAATGTTAAAAATGTATCAAATTTCAAGCCTGAGGAACCAGCAGGCCCCAGACAAATTAAGAACAGAACCACGCCTTCTAAAGTTCTGGAAGATAAAGGGGTAATTTTGAAAGAAGCTGGAGAAAAGAATACTACAAGGAAAAGAAAGTTATGAAAAAAAGCTGTGTGAGCTCTGTGCAATAATACATCTGTCACACACATGAAGCAAAATCTACGATAAAAAAGTACAGAGATTCAAATTAATATTTGAAAATTATAACACATCTCATCCAGAAATTGATAAAATTTAAGACAAAAAATCAATAACAGTAATCACTTTAATTTAATTAATTTATGGAACATGATATCTAAAATCACTTTTTCAGAAACTGTTACAAGATTTAAAAAGCAAAAAAAATTTTTATGAAATTAATTAAAAATCAATTATCTATATATTGAAAACTTCCACAATTATTTGAATATAAAACAAATATATAAAAATGAAATTAGATAATATTTCTATTTAACTAATAATATCAAAAAATAAAATGTATGGCTTTCACCTAAACCTATGCTTTGAAATATATGAGATATATATTCTTTAAGTTGTAGCTATAAATACTAATATCAAAATATAGGTAGACTAGGGATTTAGCTCAGTGATTCAAGCACCTGCCTTGCAAGTGCAAGACCCAAGGTTCGATCCCTGGAAACCACAGACAACAGTGTCGGGCATAGTGACTCATGTCCATCAGCGATCAGTATCACATACCATAGTGCTGGACATGGTGGCTCATGCCTATAATCCCAGCACTAGTGAGGCAGAGGCAGGAGGATTGCTGTGAATTCCACGCACAGCTGGCCTACATAGTGAGCTCAGGGCCAGCCTGAAGTACAAAGCGAGATGCTGTCTCAAATAAATAAATAAATAAATAAATAAAAATCTCTCTCTCTCTCTCTCTATCTCTCTCTATCTCTGTCTCTGTCTCTATGTATATCTATGTCTATGTCAATATCTATGTCTATGTCTATGTCTATATCGATGTCTATGTCTATATACATCATCTATATCTATCTATCTATCGATCTATGTTAGTAAAAAAGTTTTACATTCCATTTTAAAATCTAACAAAAGATAACTACATTAAACTAATAATTAGGTATATAATGAAAAGAGTAGTAAAATGGAAGACAAAATAGAAGCAGTTACCAAATTTAGCAATATATTTTTTGTCAAATCTAATAGATTCAGGGGAATATTAGAAATATTTCTCAAGAAAATAAAGTAATAATTTCCAGAAGATATTATTATCTGCAATGAAATATGACACTATGAAAATAAGAAAATATTATGATCTGCAATTAAAAATTAGACACCATTCTGAATCCCACAGAATTTAAAAAAGATAATACCTTGAATTATTTTTAATTAATAAGTTAGATAAAATACAAATACCCATATTTTTGTGAAAAATACAACTTATCAAAATTTAACCAAAAGGTTTAGTATATCTGAAAACTATATGTACATATTGAAAGTATTACCAAAAAATCTTAAGAAAACTAGCTTAAAATATAATTTCCCTGATAAATTTTATTAAAATTTTAAAAGCATGATAATTAATGTATAAAAATTCTTTTCAAACAAGAGGAAGAAAAATATATTATCATTCACTTTGTGTGAAAAGCACAACAGAAATTTCAAAACTTAATGTTGATTTTAGAATACTGCATTTTAGCTCAGTTTACACATGAACATAGATTTAAAAAAAAACACAGCAAAGGAAGCAAAGCATATACATATAGGGGGTGGGGTGGTAGATTGGGTAGGGGTATGGGAAAAAATGAGATTATTTGTGTCGTATACCGGTGCAAATTCCCATTGTGGAGTGCAATTATAATGTGTATGTAATGTATCAATAAATATTTCAATTTAAAAAAAAACAGCAAATCTTTTCGAATTGAATCTAGAAATATATACAAATGTATGAATAGTAACATATTATATAGGCATATAGCAATCACTTCTAATCTTAGGAACCTGGAAGCTGAGGCAGGAAGATGGTTGTGGGAAGCAGTTCAGTGTGAGAGATTTGAACCATGGACTTTTAGTGTTGGGCCTGGTGGATTCCCTGAGTCGGGAGTCACTGTATGGTGCTGCCCCGAATTAAAGACCGGGGGTCTGCTCTGACTTGGAACTGTCTTGGGTACTTGCCACTAGTCACAAGCATGCTAGCGCCAGGAAAACTGCTCTGGGCTCTGCACTGAACCTTTTCCCCCTCCCTCTGCATGCTTTTCTCAAGGAAATGCAATGAGAACCTAAGTTTATGACCTTTCGGGGTACAATTAACTGACGACAGCAAGATGGAAAGAATATAAGAACAGAAGCTGTTCCGAACAACTGACAAAGTATAGGTCAAGAAGTACCAGCTAGCCGGGCGTGGTGGCTCACGCCTGTAATCCCAGCACTCGGGAGGCAGAGGCAGGAGGATTGTGATGTGAGTTGGAGGCTGAGCTCAGGGCCAGCCTGAACCACAAAAGCAAGACCCTGTCTCAAAAAAACCTTAAAAAAACCTAAAAAAAAAAAAAAAAGTACCAGCTAATCAAATCATTAATATTTTCTGCTGAAATGTTTTCTTATGCCTTGATTTTCCATCTTTGTTTAGAGTGTAGACATTAATCAGACTGACACCAAGCCCCTTACTTATTGTAATCTCTGTAAATCTTTAACCACTGACTGTAATCCTTTACACTTAGACACTATAGTAAAAGTATTATAAAAGGAACATTGAAAATAAACTAAGGTCTTCAGCCTTCAGTGTGCTGAGACCCTCCCGACCCCATCTTTTGTTTCACCTTTCTTTTATCTTATCTTCATCTTTCTTCATCCTGACGCCCTGGACTCGAGTTCTGTTTTGTTGTCCGCAGGCTTCGGCAGATGGTAGGATCCACCCCAACCTGAGGAACATGAGATTTCATTTCAAAATAAAAGATTAAAAAAAAAGAGACATGGTTATAGCTCAATGGTAGAGCACTTGCCTAACATGCCTTGCCCTTAAATTTCAACTCTAGAACCACAAAAAAATAAAAGATGAAATAAAATAAGATAAAATAAAATAAATTAAATTTAAATTAAATTAAAAAGTAGAGTGTTCCAGGCAAGCAAGGATTAGCTCAAGAATGCATTCTTTAAAAAATCATGAGAAAAATTAGCACATAAAATTAAGGCTAATACAGATAAGATCATTTTAATATATTCCTAAAAATTTCTCAGTAAATTATAGATAAAAAGCAAGTGCCTTATTCTGATCTAAAAAAATCTTAATTGTACAATACCGTCCAGTTTCTCATTAAATTTTCCACATAAAGAAGAAATATCTGTGCTCATTTTTTTATCTTGAATGACCTAATTCATGCAATAAAAAATACATAAAAATTAAAAGGAAATATATTTTTTTAATGTCAAATGACATAACTGCTTACATAGACTATTTGAAGATATTTAAAATTCGAGGTAGAATTAATAAGTGAATTTAATAAGGCAACACATCAAATTTTAAAATAACATTATATAAATAGATCAAGTAGAAAAAAATTTAAAATCTCACTAACATATGAATCACGATTCATAAATAAAGTAAATGTTGTTAAAGATAAATAAACCCTATACAATGGCAACTATACAAATTTGCTACAGGAAATAAATGGTGCTCCAAAGAAAGAGATGCATCATTTTCAGGAATTAAATCAATTATATTAATAACATTTTAATTGCTCTATAAAGATAAAATTTCTTCTGTTTTTTCTTTTTTGTTTTTTGCAGTATCTGGGATCAAACTCAGACCCTATGTTTCCAATATAGGCTCAGTACCACTTGAGCTAAATCCCCAGCCTAAGATGAAATTTGTTTGAAACACAATTTAATTAAAGATTTCTTGTAACAGTTGATGAAACTGACTAAAATCTATAAAGATATTTAATATATATTAAATAGGTAAAATAATTTTGGGAAAAAAGTTAATACTAATTTCAAATTTTAATTTTCTTTATTCATTAAGAATATTTACAGTGATCAAGACAGTCCAATTTTTTTGTTTTGTTTTGTTTTGTTTTTTTAGGTTTTTTGAGACAGGGTCTCGCTTTGTGGTTCAGGCTGGCCCTGAGCTCAGCCTCAAACTCACATCACAATCCTCCTGCCTCTGCCTCCCGAGTGCTGGGATTACAGGCGTGAGCCACCACGCCCGGCACTGTGGTATGTGGTACTGGTTGCTGCTGGGTGTGGGTCTCCACACTGAGCTAACACTGAGCTAACTCCCCGGCCCAAAGACAGTCCAATTTTTGACTACGGACAAAAAATAAATTAATGAAATAGAAGATACACAAACATGTATAAGGTCAGCTGAGTTTTAATAATATCCTGAGGCAAATCGATTTGCAGAATATTTTGCAAAACCAATTTATACCTATTTAATATCCACATTGAAAAAAATTCTCAACATATAACTAAAGCTGTAGATAAAAATATATGTAAGATTTAATGTAAAAGTTAAAACAAGAAAACTTCTAGAGTGGTGCAGCATAAAATAAGTTGAACATTACCAAATAGTACACATGACAGGAAAAAAATTGGGATTCATCAAAATTCTGCTATAAATAAATGATACATGTTTGAATAAGCAGATGTTTGCTCTTTACTAAACATTACACAATGTATCTATATGTTTAAATATTGCACAGATATCCCATAACTATGTATCTTTTATTTCATTTAAAAAATAAAATCTAAAAAAGAATGCCTGCAAATGATATACATTAGTTGTATAAGAATTTTATAGCAGGTTAATGAATAAATCTAAATAAATCAAAATTGAAAATAACTCAAATATTGTCATAAAAAGATTGGGAAGTTGTAGGGTATTTTTTATAATGGTACACTAGCAGTTTAATAAACAGCTTCCTGACAGTATAGAAAAAAAATCTACAAATCTAAAAAGCATAACAAAAGAATCAAGGTAAGAAGCAAAATAGTTTCTATGATTTCATGCATATGAAACGAAAGAGAAGGCACAACTAAACCATAAATTAGAAATAAAAAAAACATTAGTTTCCTTTGAAGCACTTAATTGTCTTGGTTACATAGGGGTACATTCAGGGACACTCTCCATGAGTGAAAAGTCTTACTTTATAATATTTGTTAATTTAACATTTCAAGCTATAATTATGACATCACTAGTTAACTTTAATTTTTAACAATATTTATACATTTGTAAGTTTAGATATCTATATTTAAAAACCATTTTCAAAAGTTTCTGAAAATTTATAAATTGGCTTTTGATTATTTAATAAACTACTTATAGCTTGGGCTTGGAAGAGAGAACTTTCTCAGGTTTTGCCAATATTTGTATGTGATTTTCCCAAATATGGAATACAAAAACTCTGTATTTAATCCAAGATCAATTTATATATGGTTACCATGTGTTATTTTTTATGATATGTACAGTAGAATTATTCTTGTCACTAGTGGAAGTTGAGTTTGAATGTAATATATATCCATGTCAAAATATTTATGTAGAGAGAAATCACAAATGAACTTTATAATGATTTTTCGCTGTTTTTATTAAAGTTTATACAGGTTTGTACTTTAACTTTTTTGTTACTTTGTTCACAAACTCAAGTTGTGCAGAATACATTATGTGTTTCACAATAGTATCTGTATTTTCAAATAGTATAATTAGTACAGCAAATCACCGTGCTACAGAAGTTAACAAAAACTGCTCAAAATTCTCCAGCCTCTTTGGTCTACAGTGTGATGATCCTGGGATTTAATGTCATTTATGGGATACATTTAAAAATTAAATCTATTATTCATATCATCAGGAAAACAAAGCATACATCATACATTGATGAGGAAAATAATTTCCAAATGTGGAACAAGCCTCAAAATACAAGGCACACAGTGCTAATTATAACTCACATGAAGATAAATTAGTGTGTCCATAGATATGTGTGAAAGAACAGAAATGAACAATTTAAGAAGGAAAGTATGGATTTTCAAAACCCTAGATTATTAGTTTTTCCACAACATAAACAAAATGAACAATTCCCTTTTCTAGATCTCCTGTCAAACTAATCATCCCCTAAATTCAGGACAAATACATTAGAAGGTTATTTGATTTATTTTGTTTGATTTGAGGAATAGTTGGGACCTTGTACATTATACACTTTAAAAGTATAATATATCATTAATTTGAATGTTTTTATAGAATCTATATTTTATCAAGATCTGACTTGTCACTGGCAGATGATTTAAGAAAATGAACACACGTTTCTTTCAGTGGATGTTAAAAATAAATTCCTTCTATTTTTCACACAGAATAATTTCTGAATTATTCCTTTCAAAGTTATTTTTATATTTCTATAGTATAAAATTAGTTAATAATATTCTTCACATTATGCTTCTCAGTAATATCCCCCTGAATCTTGACACTTTGATGTTTAATTCTTATGTCTTTTAATGTTACATTTCCAGATCATGAAATAACAATTCCAAGTGTCTAGTAGTAGTAATAACTGCTTTGCTTTTTTTTTTTTTTTTTTTTCATGTGCCAACTTGTTCCACAGTCTGACAGCTGCTGATCCTCACATTAGTATCTCTTTCATATTACAAGAGCTGGCATACTAATCAAGAACTATTTTTTCATCAATTTCTTTGTTGGGTTCTTGCCAAAATGCTGCAGCTCATGTTCTTCACTGAACCATTTCAAGAGCTCCGATAGCCATGTTTAATACTTTCTGGCAATGATGATTGGAAATAGCTATGCAATCATCTTTTAGCAATATTCCATTCACCATTGTGCAAGATGCTCTGATATTCACATATGCCCATTAGGCTTATTTAATTTCTTTTACTTTTTCAGCCAATCTACTTATAATAAAATTAATACATAAACATCAGGTCCATGACTATTTCTTACGCCATCCATCTGCACTTCAATAATAGGCAATATTTTATGAATGGCTATAACTTGTTTGTGTAGCACTAAAATATTCTGAAAAATACTATCAATGTTGGAAATTTTTTATATAAACTTGAAACAGGTATTGCTAAAAAGAAAAGGGTATTAAGGTTATTATTATGCTATGAGATTTGCTACACTGTACAGATATTTCATATGTTCTTTTATTTGATGATCCTGCATTTCCTTGGATTTTAAAAAATACATTATAAGTCCTCTCAGTCTTGCTTTGGTTTGGTTCCTAGAATTAGAGGTGAAACTTGAACAAGATATGTAGGAGAAATTTCAAGAGAAATGAGTGAGGGGGCCGGGGAGTTAGCTCAGTGGTTCTGGTGCCTGTCTTGCAAGCGCAAGGGCCCGGGTTCGATTCCCCAGTAACCACATAACAGTACTGGGTGTGGACCCACACCCAGCAGCAATCAGTACCACATACCACAGTGCCGGGCGTGGTGGCTCACGCCTGTAATCCCAGCACTCGGGAGGCAGAGGCAGGAGGATTGTGATGTGAGTTTGAGGCTGAGCTCAGGGCCAGCCTGAACCACAAAAGCGAGACCCTGTCTCAAAAAACCTAAAAAAAAAAAAAAAGAGAGAGAGAGAGAGAGAAATGGGTGAGATGAGAGGTATAAACCCAGGGAAACAATGAACAAGAAGGATGTCTTAGACTTGCACACCTGTGTCAAATGTCTTGGAAAAACATCTGTAGAACTAATTGAACCACAAAGTTGTTTTCATTTTAAGGCAAGACAGTCTTTGGGTATGATCAGCTGAGAGTATCCAGACAGATAACTTATTTGAATAGTTGAACAGCTTCTTCTTGATCATTTTACAAGGTAGTACCTGGAAGTAAGTGGGAAACAACAGTTTAGAAACTGGGGGACAAATCCATGAACCTCATAAACAAGCACATATTCTCTATAATTATGGGTGATCAGTTATATCAACAATAACACATTATGAATCTATTAGTAACCACAATATAACTCATTTTCCTCAACTTTAAATTGTGGTAAAATATACATAACTTAAAATGTAGCATCTTAATTGTTGTTCAATATACAGTTCAGTGACATTAAATAAATTTATACTGTAAAGTTGTGTCTTATACTGGTACAAATTCCCATCGTGGAGTGCAGTCATGATGTATATATGTAATGTACCAATAAATATTTCAATTATAAAAACAAATTCATACTGTGAAGCCAGTATGATTTATCTGTCTCTAGAACTCTTATCATCTTGGAAAACTTGACATATATATCCATTAAGCAATGAGTTCTAATTTTTTTTCCTACCACTACCCTCCCTAGGCCTTGACAACAAACTTTTCATTTTTTGTGTATAACTTTGACCGTGCTCAGTAGCTCAGAAAAGTGAAATCATATTGCATTGTACAGCATTTGCCTTCTGATTACTGGATTATGGCATGTAGCAATATATTTATATTTGTAATCAATGAATCATATTACATAGCCCCAGACTTTAAAACATGTTCGATTTTGAAAAAAAAAATTAAGTAACCCTAAAGTTTCAGATCAGTAAAATTAAAATCTGTAACTTCTTTGTCACTGTTACTAGAGTTTAGTGTGTTTTGTACTTAGTGTGTGAAATATAACCCAATATTTATTAAATAAAAACTTAGTTTTTCATCACTTGAGGTGATTTCTGTAGTTCTCTACATTCTGCAATATTTTTTTCAATAAAATAGAGGAAAGTTGTCTAATAAGAAAACACAAAGAAATGTAATGTGTTTCATTTTTCTCTTTATTCTATGACAAGTGCAGTAATGGTACTGAATTAGTATTTCCCAAATGCTTAAATTGCTCTTAATTTGCATGTTATTAAAGAGAAAATCAAAGATTTTTCTGCTATATATCTTGATTACTAATCATCTGGCTCATTTTCTGCTATAAATTCATATTTTTATATAAAGGGTTTAGGAAAACAATCATCATAATCATAGAAAAAAAGGAAACTAACTTGATAAAACTTCATCAACAGTTCCATTTTATAATCAAGTTCAAATTACTAACTCAAAATACAATGCAATTGTTTGTGTGATTTCTTATTAAGTTGTTTGCATAGTTTTTCTTGGGTAATCTTTAGGCAGCATATTTTCCACTCATAGTAATTTATTCATTCAAATTAAAATGAGACAATATGCCCTCAGTATCATAGTCATTGCAGATAACAATGCATTTAATACCTACAAATATTAAATATTCCACTTAAAATGAGTTTTGTGCAATTCAGCTTTTGAAAATTACTCAATATTTGAATGCTTGGAAAGAATAATTTCAGTACCATCTGTGTGTTGCTTATACATCTTTTACTATTTTACTGAAAAGTTTGGTATTTCTGTCTGATTATTTGTCTTAATCAGTTGGTGGCCAATGGAGTGTGATATCTGTTGATTTCAATGAAAAAAATTTTCTTAGCCTCCCTTCAATTAAGATATCTGCTCCATTACTGAGCATTGAACTTAATCTTATTTCACCTAAGCCCTACATGGTTCATAGAGACAGAGTAAGTGGGTCTGTAAATGAAGAAAATTAGAGGAAAATGATCTTAGTCTTCTCAAGTGACCTGTGTATGTAGCTGTACTATACCTGGCAATTTCCTAGAGGAGAAGGCTTTTAGAAACTGACTTAAAATATGAGCAATATTTTAAATAAAACAATACTAATTAATATAAAATAATTATAAATTATAAAAATAATGTCTAAAATATATATCCTCTTTTCTCCACTTACTTCCATTGCATTGCATTTATTAACAGTAAATTATTTTAGTTATGCATAGATTTTTGTTTGGAAATAGACTGTATATTAAAATTTTAGTTTGCTGTTGTATAACTCTTCATAATACTGTTTTATACTCTCCTCACAAATCATTTTTTTAGTTTTTGGTTCATGTAATAAAATCATATTATATTTATATTTATGTGTGTGTACATTTATACACACTATATCTGCTATAATTACATTACTTAGATCATGAAAATAGAATAATCTAAGTATTTCTTATAATAGACAGAATGATGCAGTGACTCATTAAATAATATTGACATTTTAACAAAAATTGAAATAATGAACTTTAGTGCATGCTGCTCTAACAGTTTTAATATTTGCTGTTAACTGTCCATGTAAATAAATTTTTCAATTAGAATTTTAAATATTATTAACAATTTGTAATCTGGAAGTAAATGAAAATATTTTTAAAATGCTAATAAAATATTTGTTATTTATGTCAGTTTTGTACCCTAGACATCTAATGTCTTAGATTTATTAGATACTGCACAAACACTTATACGTATCCTTCACAGAATGGTAATGCTTTAAACACCATGCCATATTATCCTCAGGACCATCTTCTGAGTTTTCTAATCTAGTTTGACAGTACTTACTGGCTGATTTTATGTTTCTTAGTGCACTATTATGATCTGTGTCAAATGGAGGAACTCATACTCAGCTTCTGGAACTTTTGTTCCTTGTTATTTTCCTTAGTCTTATTGTGGGAATAATTTCTATCCAGTATCCCTACTCTTACATTTTGTTCATCTATCACTTATTATTGAATGATTAGACTAATTTTACTTTATTATATTGACTTTTGTAACACAGTTTACTACTGTCTTCAACCTCAAGCCTTTGTTATACTAGTCAGAACTCTGTCACTAAATTAAGACACATTACCCCTGCAATATAAGGAGAAGAAGTGTCAGTCTGTAATTGACTCACTCCAAAGGAGAAATAGCATGGTGTTCAACTAATCCCCATAAAGAGTAGAAAGGCAGGGAAAAAACAGAAGTGAAGGGGCTGGAACTAGTCATACCCCCCAAGTTACATCATCCAGGATGCATTTCGGCCAATTAGATCCCATATCCTAATGGTCAGTTCACATTTAAAAGTCAAAAATGAGTGAACAAATCCATTAACTTCTCTTTGACTCTCATAATCCAATGAAGATGACAAGATACCTCTATGTGGTACTTCACATTATGCAAAGAGAAATTTTGGAAGTTAAAACTTCTCTCATCCTTTCCTGTTTAAGCTACTCAAGGATTGTTCAAAACTCTTCATGATGAAGGTGAATTTTAAATTCTCGTTGTTCAACCCTTTCAGCATCTGATATTTTGGTGGAGTCCTCCTTCTGTATTCTGGACTTGTAATCACACACACCCTATGTGTTCGTCATACTCTGTGTGCATTATGCGAATTTATGTCGATGTACTTGTTTAGTTCTTTTGTTCCTCATTTTAGTTTCACACTCTTCTGTTGTTCTCTATCCCCCACACAAGTACAAAAGACTTGTTTCCTTACAAACTACATAATCATTTTGCTCTTCCTGATACAGATCATAAGTTTATTCCCATTCCCAACAACTATATGAACTATCTTCTTGTAAACTTTCTCTTGCCTTTTCATAATAAGCAGTTTCCCCTATCTTATGTATTTGTTATTCTCTCTTTACATCTATTTTCTACCTTTACTCATGGTTATACTATGTTGCCAGTTATTTATCAGTCATCTGTCCAAGGAATATACATTTTAAAAAAAGAAAATTAGTTTTCCCTTCTATATCCTTAAGGTCTAGTGATGCTCTTGGAATGAATGCTGTGATAAAAATCCAAACACACACCACTTTCAATGTGCTAAATGCCCTACTGAATTTTTGCAGATGTTACTGCAAACTGAACTCACAAACAGAATCACAGTTAACTCATTTCACGTGTGAATAAGGAAGATATGAATTAGAAATCATGAACTCTGAAAGAAAGACTGGTAAATAAGGAGCAAACACAGAAAAAATAAATGGGCTGAAACTGCAAGCCAACTCTACAGTAGAGAGAACCAAACTTTGTTGGAACAGTTATTGCAGGAAGAAAAGGAGCTAGATTGTAGTATTTGAGGACTGTGTTTCAAGAGGAAAATACAGAGAGATACAAAGGGAACAGGAGTCCTTAGAGGGGACCAATGATGTGGGAATCTGGGAAAGAGGATGCACCAGAACCCTTGTGGTGAACTCAAATCCTCCACAGCAAAAGGATTAGCAACCAAAAAAAAAAAAGGATTAGCAACCAACGACAAAGTTGGAACCTGAAGAAAAATGCTGAGCCCAAGCTTCACTCTTGCTACTCTGAGCAGCAACAGCCAAAGGCCAAATACTGCAGCAGCAGAAGAGGGCTCAGAAGAGCCCATAACCTGAGGTTGCTGTACTTTTATTAGATACAAAGCCTTCATATCCATAATCCAAGCATGCATAAAATGGGGCAGTCCCACAATAATCCCTATAGTTGAAGATCACATAGGGCGGGGCAGACATTCTTAAATCCCAGTAAGTCCCAGTAAATCTTAAGGCCAATAGTAATAATGCAGTAATTCTTGTAATTTAAAATCCCACAGGTAGGTCAGATGTCTGCAGTAATCCAAGTAGTTGATCCCGCAGGGCAGGGCAGACATCTGTAAATCTAAGTAAATAGGTCATAAGTCCCAGTAAATCATCCACAGTTCCTGACACAATGACACTCATCTTCTCACTTATTCTGCTAAAGAGGCACCTCACATGGGAGACAGAACATATTTTTCTGTGTATTGAAATCGGGTAGCTATAGTAAAAGCAATAAATTTAAAATTGGAGAGTAAGTGTACAAATTAGGTTACTTGCTGAGAAAATAATCGTAAATTTTATATTACATACCCTAAACTTAGATATCAGATATAAGTATATGCACCTACATATTCATATTAGAGTATATATTCTTGTGTATATAGGAATGTATGTGTATACAATTAAAAGCAAAGAATAATTACTATGATTATTTAAAACAACCAAGAAGGATTTTGGAAGTGTGCTGGATGAGCTTGAGTTTGTTATCTTGATTAGCTTAGGAACTACCAAGTGGATTAGTAAAGCACATTTCTATGTATGTCTGTGTTGATCATGTCAATGTGACCTTGAGTACTGTATAGCATGCCTGGCCTCCTCTCTCACAATTTGCATGATCTGTTTTTCAGCTATGATAAAATAAACACCTTTGCTCTGCCATGATTTTCTGGCTTGGAGCCAGCTATAAGAGGACTGATTCCTCTGAAACCATTAGCCAATTGACCCTATATTCCTTTACATTGTGTGCACCATTTTGGGTATTTAAGCCATTAGAAAGCTGAGTATACACTCCCACCAACAATGAAGAAGTGTTCCTGTTTCTCCACATCCTCACTAACATTTGTTGCTGGCTAATTCTAAAACAGCAGGCATTCTTTGTTAAGTGAGATGAAATTGCATTGTTTTTTTCATCTACATTTCTTGAATGACCAGTGATATTGAGCATTTCTTTGTATGCTTTTTAGCTGCTTTTACTTCTTCCTCTGAAAAATGTCTGTTCATTTCAGATGCCCAGTTTTGAATTGGGTCTTTAAATTTGGATGGGATTATTTTTTTATGCTTCTTGTATATTTTATTTGTTTGTGAAACAAATGGTAAATATTCTTTACCATATTATTGATTGCCTTTTCACTCTGTTGGTGGTTTTCTTTGCTATTCAGAAGCCTTTTGACAGGATGAGATCCCATTTGTTGATTTCTTCTGCCAGTTCTCATGCTATAGAGGTTTTGTTTATGAAGTCTCTCCCTAAGCCAGTGTCTTCAAGAGTTTTACCTAACCAGTTTTGCAGCAGTTCTGGTGTTTCTGTTTGAATATTTAAATCTCTAATCCACTTTGATTTTAGCTTGGTACACAGTGAAAGAGATAGGTCTAACTTTAGTCTTTATCAGGTTAAAGCCCAGTTTTTCTAGCACCATTTGTTAGAGAGGCTATCTTTTCTCCACTGAGAATTCTTGGCTCCTTTGTCAAAGATGAGGTGACTCAGTATATCTGGATCTTGTAACCTTTTGGAAATCAGTGTGAAAATTCTTTAAAAAGCTATGATTAGAGATCTCATTTGACATGGCCATTTTTCTGCTAGGTATATACACAAAAGGATTAAAAGATTCATATCATTGCAACATATGTGCACCCATGTTTATAGCAGCTCAGTTTGTGATAGCTAAATCTAGAAAACAACTCAAATATCCATCATCTGGAGATTGGATAAAGAAGATCTGGTTGTTTTATAGAATGGAGTATTACTCTGTCATATAAAATGATAAGATTGTATCAGTCATACTCAAATAGATGTACCTGGAGGGCATAAGTGAAATAAATAGTTCACAGATATGTAAATATAGTATCTTTTCTGTACTATGAGAAAATGAAGATTTAAATGAGTTGTAGTATATGTAGTAGATATTGTGAAATAGAAAATATTTAAAAGAAAATAGGGTGGAGGAGTAAATAATGAGTGGAAAATAATGTGTTGTAATAAAATAAGGAAATAAGGCTTATACATATAAGAAGTGAGGAGTTGCAGAGTGGGTAGAGGAAGGGGAAAAATGAGAGTCACGTTGTGTACTATTCTGGTACAAACTCTTAAAGTTGCATGTGATGATGATTTGTATATACAATGTATCAATAAATATTTGGAACAAAAGGAAGGCTAACTTATCCAGGAAGGATTATATTTTCACCAGTAATGTTTAGACTTGATGGGAATGGTGATTATAAACAGTGTAAATGTGTCAGCTTTATTTCTGATTACAAGATCTCTATAAATAATGAGTAACCAAAGCAATACCATTTACAGTACTGTACAACATACATCACAGGAGCTGGATTCATGCAGAATAAGTGATATTTTTTTTTTAATTTTCAAAACGTTGCTTGACCAAATCACATTTCCAAAGGTCTAAGTGTTTAGAATCTAGTTATTTTATTTGTTTGCTTGAATTTTGTTTTTCCTTTTCAAATATTTCACAAGTACACCTTAATGAGTTAGAGATGACTGTAGGAATTATGGGAATACTGAAGGGAAAAGACAGAAATAAAGTAAATGTGCCTAGACACAAATGATGGTACCATACTTAGGAACTTGTAAGAGCAAAGTGATGATCAAGTAAGGGTGAAAATAAAGAAGATCAAAGTAATAAATCTCAGACTCATGGGACTAATCTATGCTAATCAAGGGAATGGGAAAAATCATTCTCAACTTTTTAGGGAATAATTAAGCAATTTTACATGAGAGAGATCTGTTGGATTACCATTAAAGACAGGTCTGTCTGGCCACTGTATAGACAGAGAAAGTTAGAGAATAACAGCGCAGACAAGAGGACCCTGAGGGTCCTTTTGAAGTATCAATGAAACTAATTAAGGCCTGAATTAAACAAATGTTTCTACTAAGGTTATTACTTTATTATGATGAAACCAAAGTACAGCAGCAATGTGAAAAGTGGAGAAGTTTTGAATATCTCTAATGCAATCTGTCAGTCTCAAGATTCCCTTTGCAGCTGTCACAAGTAATAGCTTTTATTTCTCCCGCACCTGGTGTTAAATGGTGTTACAAGATAGAGAATGTTGTGTGACTTATTTAGCATTTCCAGGCCATACACAACTGAAAATTAAACAAAAATTCTGCATAGTTTCTAAAGGCCATATCATAAGATCATATTACATAACCAGGATTGCAATTATGTATCATGCTGTTCCTCATTTCCTTAAGGTTGTAGCATCATCAGCCTCTCTCAACCTCTGTTATGGTCACCATGCTGGATGAGTCCCTGCATTCTGGATGATGCATCCTGATCTTGCTGATGGCCTTGCAGAAGATAAAGAAACACATTAGAAGGTTAAAACAAAAAAGTGGAAATGAAATTTATGCATTTGGGAAGTTCTGAAGAGAAGGCAAGGGAATGAGAAAAGAAGAATCAAGATAACAAATGCTTGATGATGAATGTTATCATTATGAATACTTAAAATGTAGCAGGGAACTCAAGTTGTTTTAAAAGTAGGGAATTGTTTATTTGATTTTTGATAAGAATGATTTAGAAACTGATAAGCTGGAGCACCAATGGCCTTGGACTCAAGGATCACTGCAGGTGTTTTGTGTTATAACAAGGCAATAAAGTGCAGGGTCATCAAAGCTCAAGCATGTTTCATGAAGTGGGCAGCGAATCCTACTAGACAATCTTGTGGAAACAACAATAAGCATTGTCTAAGTATAAGGGAAAATAAATACTAACTTTCAGTATGATGCATGTTAGGTAGATACCCTGAATACCTGTTCCTGAGAGACTGGAAAGGATACAGAAGTGGGTTGTTGTAGAGCCTACTTTTCTGAGAATCTCATAGGACAAAACCATGAGATGGGTACAACATGAATTAAATTTTCATCAACCAATAAGATTACAGGTAGAGCCACTGACTAACTGTTAATTCAACAGTGGCAAGGCCGTACTGAGGAAATTATTTATTTTTGCAAATTACCTATACATTTAGTTCTATCTTTAATCTCAGTATTAGTAGCCTTCTAGGGCAGGAGAAGATGGCCTATCCCTAATGAGATGATGGTTTGTTTATTTGGGAAATCTTCAGAAGGCATTACCAATAATCCCAAATTTTTGTTTGTCTCTTAAGCAAGTATGTATATCTGGCCATTGTGATTTTAGTACACTTTAGATGTGCCTCTAGCCACAGTTTTGATGTGTTTTCATCTTTTACAGTGACTCCCTTGAGAGTGTAGCCCTGTCTGACTGCCTATAATATTTCTTCCCAACTTTAATATCTACAATAAAAGTAAACAGACCAAGATTATAGCATGAAGGAGTCCTATATGTGACCTGCTTGCCTAGATATTTTTACAGTTCATTTTATAGAACTGTCCCGTGCTCCTGTGTTTATAAGAAGATGTCCTTTTAAGGAGCTATAACTGACATGCATTCTAATGAAATGTCTGTTATGAACCAAGCAGAACATATAAAAGGCTTTCTTAAAACTGAAATTCTCATTATCTTAGTTGAACCTCTGTTGCTGAGCATTGAATTAATTTCTGATTAAAGGAAAACCATAAACATGAGCCACACATGCTTACTTTTATTTTATTTTGATTCATTTTATGGCCCTCCTGATTCTTAAGCTTTTCTGTTTTATCTCTAAAAGGTAGACACATTTAATTGAGGTGAAGGGTCAGCCATCCCATTGCTTACAAATTTCTAAACTACATTTTCTAAAATGGCACTTGCAAATGATAAAGCTGATATTTTTATTTCTGTTAGTCTGATTTCTATATCTACCTTTTAATTAGTTGTTAATCATGAAGAAAGGTGATGTTTAATACAGGGACCTCTCAGACTCCATATATAACAAATTGCTTTTGACTCTGTGTTGGTATATCAGTTTTTACTTTTTAATTAGTGTGGCCATATAATTTACCAGCCAAACCTCGGTGTTGGGAAATGAAAGGAGCACTCTCAATAATGAACTATTTTCTAAGAACTACAGAATACTACATCAGTTATCTTGTTTTTTGTTGTTGTTGTTGTGTTTTGTCTTTTTGCATAGAAATGCAAAAATGCTTCCCTGTGTACAATCCTGAAACAACAATCTCCTGGGTATTGGTTGGATAGATTTCTACATTTAGCAGTTGTAATCTGGACAAAAAAGGCTGAATAGTGGTCAGCGGCATCATGCTTGTGTCTTGGGAGGTGAGTGAGGCCCTTGTAGGTTGGCACGCTTCTGTTCCGTGTGGTGCCATATTCCCCAGGAGAATCCTTAACTCTTCTCAGCAGCGGTCTTAGATTGCCAGAAAGAAGCCAGAGATGACAAACCCAAAAGCGTAGGCTTATTTTTTCAGGTTTCTCAGTCTGTCTCACTAAAATACACCACATAGTGAAACACGAAATTTACGTGGATAAAACTGCAGAGCAGTGTGTTCAGGGTGTTTTCCTAAAACGAGAACAGCACAATAACAATTAACCACCTTGGTGTAATTGGCATTGTGGAACTATACCTGACATATGAATATCTTCTAATAGAAATATTCATATATTTAATCAAGCAAAAGTATGCATCATTCCATTTGTTTAGAAGAATAAGGTTCAGATTTGTGAGAGTAGTGAATGGGTTGATAAGCATACATTCCAGAAATACCTTTCGTATTGTTTTCAGTCCTCCACTTATTTTGATTCAGACTTTCTGTCTTAGTAGACAGAAAAATGAAATTTCACACTGCTCAGAATTTCTTATCCGGCAGGAATGAGCCATTGTTTTGGAATGTTGTCCAGGACAAAGATCCGTGAAGACACAGGTTATTTCCTATCATATATAGTTTCTGCTGCTAGGTCAACAGACCTTTTCTCCTTTGGCTTATTTTGATAAACTCTGCGGATTCTAATGCTTGTATTCAAGTTTTTAGCATAGAAATTCCTGATGACTGTGAACTGAATTTTCTTTTTGTTGTTGTTATTGTTCTGGAGACCTAAACTGGGACCTTGTGCTTGCAAAGCAAGTGCTAGAACCACTGAGCCAAATCCCTGGCTTCACTTTCTAAGATGTACAATTGGATTATTTCTTTTTCTCAGAAATAGCCTAATATAAGATGGAGTTGAAGGTATATTTTTATAAAGTAGAAAATGTCTCTTCAAATTCTCTTCCATACCTTCCACAATCTTAGAATTTCGTGGTAGGTGTTGAATGAAATTTTGAAGACTACTAATTAAATGTTGGCCCCATGTTGCACCCTAGGCACAGAGTTTTTTATTTTCTTGAGCAGAAACAGATAAAGAAAGGGAAAATCAAGTGATTAACTTGAAAAAAATATTTAGTAACAGGCTCACTTCAAATTAGAATTTTTAAAAATGTAAATAAAAATTTCCCAGAAGTTTTGAGTAGCATCACTGAAATATAGGACTTCTTTCTTATGTTATAACTTTGAATAACAAAATTTAGATGCACGATTTTCTAATACCACTCCCTGCAGTTGTCCATTTGTTAACTGAGTTACAGCAAAATATATAAATGCATTATTTAAAATGGATTCATAAGTCAGTGGAGATAGGAGAACAATGTACTGGGTGCAGTATTTAAGTACTTTTCTA
>PVIR01025531.1:0-25026 GCA_004026965.1 Petromus typicus | reverse complement strand
AAAAAAAAAAAAAAAAAAAAAAAAGTTGAGTAGAATTTCTAGACCTATATTGGGTAAGAATGATGGGTTAAGTAATATGTTTTTCTTCAGTATTTCCCTAGAGAAAATTGTATGTGTGGGTGAATTTATCTCTGCAGGGTCTCCCATCCCTTTCCTGTCATGAAATGCGTAGACCAGGGTCATTGTGCAGAGCATGAAATGAACAGATGAAACATGGAGACAGTGGGTTACGACACCTCAGTGAAGGCTGCTATGTGTAACTCAGCCACAAAGAGCATAGGGAATACTTTCTTGGTTTGCTTGACAAAGTCCAGGGATGGCAGTGGGGTGCCTGTACTGTGAAGTCTCAAGAATTTGTTAAATACTTTTGTTTTTTCAGCTTTTATGCTAGCTGACATGTATTTTATCAAGTTGTGAGGCTAACTGTTTATGTATTATATGATACTAGTATGATGTTACAAATTTCATTGTGGATCGTCAACTTTTTTATAACTCACAAAATGTCTTTTGATATTCAGTTCTTATATTGTGATTCTTTCTGTATTTTCGTATTTTGCAATGTTTAACATTTGTTTGGATTGTTCATTTTGTTTTACCAAATGATACCAAAGGTGAAACAAAGTTGTTATATTCAAAGTATGGCCATACTTTGAAATGGATATTTCAGATCTTGAGTAGATGATATAACAAGGACAGTTCTGTAAAAGGCAATGTTATACAAAATGATTATTTTGGTGGGAAATGCACACATCTGCTCAAAGTGATTGTTAGGAATATACTTAGTTTTATTTTCTAAAGTTTTAAGTTGGACAAAAAACCTTATTTGCTCTGTTGTTAGATAGAAACTGTATATTACCTATCTCAATGTGTATGTGATCAGCTTCCTCATTAATATAGTCTGTTATATTTGTGACCATTTAGAGTGGACTATACTTTGCTTTTTTAGCTTTTAGCTTAGCTTTTGTGTCTTCTTTTGACATTTTTTTTCAAACTTACAAGAAAAGTTCTAAAAATAGTGCCCCAAATTTCTATATTCTTTTGCTCAAATTTACTAATTATTTACATTTTCTCTTTCCCTCCCTCCCTCTCTCTCTCACATACAAAAATGATTTGTAATTTACATGTTTTTTGTTAAAATTTCATCTTCTATTAAAAGTAATAGATTTGAGCATAAATAAAAATTATTGCAGTACTATAAGCTTAGTAAACTATTTCACATCATTTACCTATTTCTGGTTATCATATTATTGCTTAAAAGCTATATTGTATACTTATTTTTATAGCCTAATTAAATTTTTTTAGATCTACTCTCTATATGATGGATGTATACATCCATCTATCTGCCTGTCTGTCTGTCTATCTATCTATGTATCTATCAGAGACCATTGTGTACCAAATGATTTTTTTTTTTTTTTTTTTTTTTGAGACAGGGTCTCGCTTTGTGGTTCAGGCTGGCCCTTAGCTCAGCCTCCAACTCACATCACAGCAATCCTACTGCCTCTGCCTCCTGAGTGCTGGGATTACAAGCATGAGCCACCACACCCGGCACTGTGGTATGTGGTACTGGTTGCTGCTGGGCGTGAGTCTCTATGCCCAGTATGGTATGTGGTTACTGGGGAATCGAACCCAGGTCCTTGCGCTTGAAAGACAGGCGCTGGAACCACTGAGCTAACTCCCCGGCCCCCAAATGATTTCTTTATAACAATTTTAAAACATACCATCTTAAGGGAACTTGTAAATGAGATGTGAGTTTTCCAGTGTAATCCTTCTGAAGTTTCCAGAGTCCCAGATACCTGGGTTGGAATGCTGACTGCGGCTAGGTAGCTGTGTTGTGTAGGGCAGATGGCTTGACTTCTTCAGACCCACCCTACCCTATGCCTGGATTTACTAATGTACTGCTGTGAAAACTGGGCTGAGATTGTTTGGAGCTTTCTAGTTCTAAAATTTATGGTCAGTGAGAAAACTTTCAGTTTTGATTTTGCCTTAGAGGAGCTTGTTGGATTAAACAAGTTGTATGCCTAATAGCTAAAGAAAACAGTTTTCAAGGTTCTGAGGCTGACTTTGTTGGTCTGAGTTTGAATTTGCGCCCTTGGTCACTTTCAGAAGTACCATTGTTCACATTTACCGATTCATGCTGCGAGCTCTCTGGGCAGCCAGAGTTCAGAGAAGAATACACTCCTAAGTAGTCATCTCATTGTGTGTTTCAATTAATTTTACAAGACATTTTATTTTGTAGCCCTTTACTTGAATCTGTCTTGTCAGAATGGATGTACTGGCTGAGAAAAACTGTTGTCTCTTTTACATTAACTTCCCTAAAACTGGATTTCTATATGAAAATATTAATTATGTGGCGTTTATTGTTTCTCATTTATCAAAAGACACTCAAAAACATAGCTTAATTAGTGATAATTGTCATGTAGTCTGTAGTGAATAAATTTATACTTGAAATCTAGGGTTTTTAAAAATAGTATGGATAGTTTTATCATGTTTTTGTTAAACAGAAAGAGACATTTTCTACTAAGGGTATTTGAGCCTGTCAGGGTATATGATGAATACATTGTATAGATGCTGCCTTATTGCTCAGAAGTATGAAGTTGATATTAAAAGTTAGCTATCTATCTTCCTCAAAATTGATCTAAAGTGGGTATTTTGGGATGTAGTATGTATGTGTGTATTGGTATGTATGTTTCTTTTTTGGCAGTAGACAAGGTGATTATTAAAGTAATTCTAGTCTTTAAAGTGTAGGTTAGAAAGTATCAGCAACAGAGAAAACATCTTCCCAGTTCTTCCCCTCACCCTTGTCTCTCATTTCCTCATCAAGCATCAAGTTATAGCTTTTTTCTCTTTAATGGAAGTGCCTTATGTTTGTATCATGATGTTGGCGCAGAAGGTAGGAGTTAATTGCAAATGAAGACTTTTAGTTCAGGTTATCTCTTGTTCATGTCAAAGATTGTGGTAGTGGGGGCAAAGCTGACTTCTGCTGGCATTCCTGGGTACCTGGAGTTGTACTAGGTTAATGTCCTTTTCACATGTCTTAAGTATTGAGGTATAAAATTTAAACAATTGATGTAAAAGATACCCAAGACACCGATACTCTTTAATATTTATATTGAGCTATGAGACATTTGGATTTACAATGACTTTTAAAAAATATAATCACCTGTTTAAGGTTTTAGAGTGGAATTTAAATGGAATTTATAGGGTGCATTAGCACAGGTTTTGACAATACAGTGAAGCAGTAGGTTGAGTTCTTCAGTGATTAATCTTGTTATAGTGTAGTAAATGTAAGAGGAAGTATTTGCTTCATTACAACTTGAAAAATATTTGTGAATCAGGCATGTGTACATGTAAAAGTTTTGTGTAAGCTTAAAGTAGTTGGTCTTGTTTTTTCCTTTGGTAATAATTTTCCTTGTCTTTTTGTGATGTGCAGATGTAGATGATGTAGATGATGTGTGAAGTGTCCAGTATTAGGAGAGGAGGATCTAGGTGTTACTGGTATTGGAAAGACATTGCAAACTTGTTCTGACATTTACAGTGCAACAGAATTTGAGTTTAATTGTCATGCCTGCTTGAATTTGTGGCCTTTGATATATATGCCTTCTTAACGAAAAATGTTGTTTTTTGTGGTAGAGGTAACCTAAAAGCTAAATAAAAGAGGACTTCCTTACTGATACGGAGAAGCTGCCTTTCTTGTCATTAAGAATCTTTACTTAGGATAAGGATAGATGCTTCTTTATTGCTGGTCTGTAAGGCCAATGTGATTTAAAAAAAAATCACCTCAGATGTACTGTCATATATGTGTAGGGAATTTTCACAGGATAGGAAAATCTTCCATATTTTGTGGGTACCCAAAATGACTTTGTTTAAAGGAATTAGGTTCCCAAATGATTCAATAGTAGAAGTATCTCTGCACTTAAAACAGCAAAAGCTGCTTAAAAATGTGTGACCTGTATTACAAAATTGGAGTTATTCTGTTTTCTCCTAAAATATGATGTAAAAGTTTTTTAGCCATTAAAAGTCTTACTTTAACTGAAAAGGTCTACTTGTTCAGCCTTATGCTGAGACACATTCTGGAAAAGAACAACTTTTAGAGCCACAAACTTTGCTGCCTTATTTTTTTTCTTTTGTTAATGTAGATTTGTTGTCAGGAAGTGCAGTTCTAGAGTCTACCCCCTTGCCAACTGATCAGTTTTTTTTTTTTTTTTTTTTTTGGTAGGTTCAAATTTGTTTAAAATGTTCATTGTAAAATTTTCTTAGGTACATATATCACTTAATTACTTTGAAACCATTTGAGAGTAGGTTGAATATTTCATGCATCTTTTTCCAATTTGTACTTCAGTATGTAGTTCTAAAGAATAAGGATATTCTCTTGTATGACCACAATAATCACAGAGGTTACATTTACTGGATATATGTATTACTGGATATATGTATTCTTATTTCAGTCTTGACAGTTTTCCCAATAATGTCCTTTATAACACTTTCCTCCTTTGCCACAGTGTTTGTTATTTATATTTGTCAAGTCTCTTTTTTTTGAGACAGGGTCTTGCTTTGCAGTTCAGGCTGGCCCTGAGCTCAGCCTCAAACTCACATCACAGCAATCCTTCTGCCTCTGCCTCCTGAGTGCTAGGATTACAGGAGTGAGCCACCATGCCCAGCACTGTGGTATGTGGTGCTGATTGCTGCTGGTCATGAGTCTCCATGCCCAGTATTCTATGTGGTTACCGGGGATCAAACCCGGGCCCTTGCACTTGCAAGACAGGCGCCAGAACCATATCCCTGGCCCTGTCAAGTCTCTTCTAATCTGGAACACTTTCTCAGATCTAATTTATCTTGCATAATATTGAAGAATAGAGACTGAGTATAGACTGTTCCTCAGATGAGTATTGCCTGAGAGTTTCTCTGTGACCCGTTTGGGGTATTCTGTCAGGAAGAGGAAGAGGAAGGAAGACTGCTTGGTGATTTCTAGATTTCCTTTTTGTTTAGCTGTTCAAAAGAAAAAAAACCCTATTCTTTGATTGAAATAAGATTTACATCTCTCGCATAGGAAGTGAGACTTAAATCTCTTGCATGTCACTTGCAGAATAAATTTTGTTCTGCTTGAGAAAAATGGAAACAAAATATTTCTAGAACATGAGATACCTTGAAAGGAGACATTTGGCATTTATTGAGAGATTACTTTAAGCAGAACTTGTATTTTGAATTGTATTGTCAAAAATCTCAGGATGCCGTTGAACAAATAATATGAAAGTAAGAAAAAATAACTCAGCAGTGTTAAATGTAATTGTTTTAGAACAAGAAAATAGTTGCAGCTATTAATTTGTAAGTGGAGATTGCATTACTAAAGATTACCTTTCCCATAACCTACTACTTCTTTGTCTTTGTCTTGATAAGTTTTCTTTACCCAAAAGTAAAGAGACCTTAGACTCTTGATTATCATTAGGTTTTAGAGATTTATAGGTCATATTATATTTTAATGTAAAGTGTCACATCTGTAATTATGACCTAAAAGTTTAATATCGCAAGGTAGTAATAGGTAGAAAATGTACCTGGAAAATTGTGAAAGAATAAGAAATTTAAATTCAGATAAGACAACTTGGAGACTTGAGTCATAATATTTGAGTCTTTGACTTTAGAATATTTTTAAGAAAAGAATTATTTTGAATAAAAAATGATGATAATTTTATGTTAGTGTAAATAGGTATTTAATGAGTCACCTATAGGTGCACTACTGTGTTGGTTGTTGTCTATGTGAGGCTTTCCCGGCCGGAGAGAGTGAGGCGCAGAGTCAATCACAGACCCTGGGGAAAGTTTCTGGAACTCTCCTATTTATTCAAGCTTCAGTGTCATATATATAGCAAAGGGTCACAGGGTTGGGTGAAGGCTGGGAGAAGGGAGGGTCTATTGGTTTAGCCTAGAGTTTTGCCCAACAAGTGAATTTTGTGTGGGGGGGTCTATAATGCATGAACTATGGGGGAGGGTGAGGCCATGGGTGAGAGACAAAAGGGGTGGGGCTTCCAAGATGGCTGCTGACAAGGTTCAATGCATGGAAGCTAGTGTGCTCAAGCCCCTAAGGGTCTCCGAGTCTGCAGGGAGACGGAGTCTCAATCTTTAGACTCAGGAGACAGGCACACGGTTCACTTGCCCTTGCCAGACTTGAAGCTCTCCCGTATTACTGCTGCTTTGGTATTTGAGGATACAGCTGAGAACAAGATGGAGGATATATCCCACAACCTTGTATAGTACCATGCTGGTACAGAAGAAAGATAAGTAGCATGATATTATTAATACAAAAAAGGAGGGGCCGGGGAGTTAGCTCAGTGGTTCCGGCGCCTGTCTTGCAAGCACAAGGACCCGGGTTCGATTCCCCGGTAACCACATAACAATACTGGGTGTGGAGACCCACACCCAGCAGCAGCCAGTACCACATACCACAGCGCTGGGCGTGGTGGCTCACGCCTGTAATCCCAGCACTCGGGAGGCAGAGGCAGGAGGATTGTGATGTGAGTTGGAGGCTGAGTTCAGGGCCAGCCTGAACCACAAAGCGAGACCCTGTCTCAAAAAACCTAAAAAAAAAAAACAAAAAACAAAAAACAAAAAAAACAAAAAAGGAAATTCATGAGTCTCTAAGAGCAGCAAAACCTAACTGCGGGGAGGTCAGGAAGACCACTGAATGAAATCTTTATCTGAGAACTGACCAAATCCAGGGGAGGGACAGTGCTCTAAATAGAGGGACCCTCAGAGGGTTTGTGTGTGGAGATTAAAATTAAGGTGAGGAGATAAGGGCCAGGAAGAAGCTCAGTGACACCTTGCCTGCCTGGGAAGTACAAGGTCCTGAGTTTGTTCGCCCGTGCCAAAAAGAAAAAAAAAAATTAGGAGATAAGGGAAAAGTTAATATTAGTATAAGTAGGTGGATTGGAAGAGACTCTGTCTGTAAGTTAGGTATGTGAGTATCCACTTACACCTCCATTTGTAATTTGTGTATTGTTTTTGTCATCTTCCTCAATACCCTTTCATTGTCATTTTAATTTTTATTTATTTATTTATTTATTTATTTTTCAGACAAGGTCTCACTTTGTAGTTTAGGCTGGCCCTGAACTCCCAATGTAGCCCAGGCAAGCCTGGAACTCAAGCAATTCTCCTGCCTCTGCCTCCTGAGTGCTGGGATTGTAGGAAAGAGCCATCATGCCTGGCACTGTGGTATGTGGTACTGATGGCTGGTAGGCGTGAGTCACCACAGCCTGCATTGTTGTATGTGGATACCAGGATCAAACTAGGGACCTTGTGCTTGCAAGACAGTTGCCAGAACCACTGAGCTAAATCTGGCCTTCATTGTCATTTTTAAAAGCACAACTATAACATTTAAAAAGTACATTTTGAAAATGGAGAAAAAAGTCATTGTTTAACACCATTGTATTAGAGAGACCATTTTATTATTTTCATTTGACCTTCTGATGTTGCTCAGACAATGCATTTTTGGGGGGGCGTTTGTTTTGTTTTTGATTGTTTATTGTTTGTTTTTTGAGACAGGCTGGCCCTGAACTCACTATGTAGCCCAGGCTAGCCTTGAACTCAGAGCAATCTTCCTGCCTCTGCCTCCTGAGTGCTAGGATTACAGATGTGAGCCACCACACCAGGCACTTGATTTAAACATTTTTAAGTGTATAGTTTGGTAGTGTTGAATACATTCACATTGTTGTGCAATCGATTCTTTTTATCCTGCAAACTGTGACACTGTGTCTTATTCAGTGCTTTTTATTTACTTCCCTTTCTCTTCATTTCTTTTAATCTTGCAAACTATAACTTTGTATCCATTAAGTGCTTCCCATTTCTCCTCTTTCTAGCCTTTAGTTACTTTCAGTACTTCTTATAAGTGTAAGAATCAAGCATCTTTTTGTGACTAGCTTCTCTCAGATATTTTACTGTCTTCAAAGTTCCTCATGTAGCAAGTGCCAAAATGTTCTTTAGGTTTCTTTGAGACAGGGTCTCACTTTGTGGTTCAGGCTGGCCCTGAGCTCAGCCTTCAACTCACATCACAGCAGTCCTCTTGCCTCTGCCTCTCGAGTGCTGGGATTACAGGCGTGAGCCACCACGCCCGGCACTGTGGTATGTGGGTACTGGTTGCTGCTGGGTGTGAGTCTCCACGCCCAGTGTTGTTATGTGGTTACCGGGGATCGAACCTGTGTTCTTGTGCTTGCAAGACAGGCGCTGGAACCACTGAGCTAACTCTCCGGCCCAACAGAATGTTATTTTTAAACACTAAGAGTGTTCCATTGTATGTGTGTACTACTGTTTTTCTGTGTTCCTCTTATCAGTGGACACTTGGAATGCTTCCACCTTCTGCCTATTGTGAAAATATATCCATAAATATAGGAAATATCTTACTTTCTCCTTGCTAGACAAAATACCTGACACCTGCAACTTGAGGAGAAAAGATGTATTGTGGGTCACAGTTTGTAGAGGTTTAAGTTTTCAGTTGGCTGGTTCCAAGGCAAGGCAATGTGATTGAGGGGGAAACAGTTCATGACAAGGCAGTCAGGAAGAAGAGATCAAGAGAATAAGGAGGGATGTATACTTCTAGGTCATGCCTTCATTGATGACCTCTTTTCACCAGGGTACCAACATCACACCCAGCTTTTGTGAACCAATCAGTGGGTTAGTGCACTGAGGAGGATCCCACACTCATGACTCAGCCACTTCCTGAAAGCTCCACCAATGAGTGCATGAGGCTTTGGGAGGACATCTGGATATAAACCATAACAAGTGGACAAATATGTCCTTGAGTCTCTGCTTTCAAGTCTTTTGGTCTATTCCCAAAAGTAGAATCTTTGGATCATCTAGTAGTTCAATTTTTAATTTTGTGAAGAATTGCCCCAGATTTTTCATAGCAGCATTAAGAGAGGGTTCCTTTTTCTCTGCATCCTTGCCAACTTTATTTTTTTGCTGTTGCTGTTGTTGTTAGCAGCCATCCTAGTGAGGTGCCATCTCTTTGTTAAGATAACTTTTTCCATGAGTTACTCATGTTTTCTTTTGTAGTACATCCTTATACAATAATGTGTCCTTCTAAAATGATTATTGAAAAGTCATACAATTAACTTTGAGTACCACTTTTGTACTCCCCAAAATTTATTGTGCTTTTTTTGAGAAATGGGTATTTTGTAATGGTTAGATAAGAGATAATGCACAGTTCATGGAAAAGGCTGAGGTAGGAGAAGGTTTCAGATTGTAGGAGGTAGAATGGAGACTTACTTACCAAAGATGGATTTTGCCTAGTGGACCATTTTGTCAAGGACACTGTTAGAGGTCTTCTTTCCCAAGGAGAATTAATGTGTTAGATGACTACAGATATTACATCAGGCAAACTGCAGAGATCTCTTTGAATGTTACAGAGATTTCTTTGTTTATACACACAAGCGCTTTTTCTGAAGTTTATGGAAATACTTTTGTCTTTATAGTTACATGTTTATATGTATGTGCATATGTGAACGTTTTAAACTCCTTTATGTTATTTATTCTATGCTAAAAATGTAGATCTAAATGCTTTAATATTTTATAGTAATGAATTTTAAAGAATACCAATATTGATAGCTTTGTTTGATTCTACTGTGGGACCACATTGCCATGAATAATGTTCTGAGGTTCTTGATTTTGAAACTATGGTCTTATTTAAAATTCCTTATTAGCAGAAAATTCACTTTTGCTTCTATATGTGTTTATTTGCATGTGGCTTTTAAAAGTCAAAAGAAAGGTCAACAAAGGGAAACTTCATTTAAAAAATTCAGAATAATTAACTTGTAAATTATAAGATGTTCACTGGTAGTGTGTACTATGGAGGGCCTCATTTACTTCATGCTAGTTTTCCAGTTTAGGACACATTCTCCTACCATTCTGTGCACTCAGTAGTCACCTTAGTTATAAATAACTGATTTTGTATTTGCATGGCTAGTGTCCTTTTCTTTTAGTAGGATATGAGGTTGTTGACTTCTGTAATACAGCAGTAGAATGGTACTTCTTACATATTAGGTGCTTAGGAAATCTTGTATGAGTGAACAAGATTTCATTTTGTTTAAAATGCATTGATGGTATACATTCAGTACATTAAAACTTCTTAATATAGTAAACATAAGTTGGGATAATATATTTTTATTTTCCATGTTTGTGTAACTTTGCTGTATTTATGACAGTTTCTGCTGACCTGTAAAGTGGGTGAGAAGTTTCTTCTTTGCTTTTTTATAAGTAAAGTGAATTGTCCTTTGATAAAATACTCTTAAAGTCTAGTTATCAAAGAACTGGTTATATTATGTTTAATACAGTCACTTTTGTTCATGAGCGGTTACTGTCATCTCATTTTAGTTGAGAGAAGGATAATTTTGTCATTTACAGACACATGTTCTATGGCTCCTTCCACATCCAGTACTTTTAGGTTGTTTTATTTCTTCCTTGTTTTGTTTCCTTTTCCATTTTTATTTGAAAGAAAAACCCAATAATTGATTAGTGCTAAGCTAATTTAACAGTGCTAATCTTTAAATGAATTTGTATACTTAGCAGTAAAAACATAATTGGTGGTAAAAATAACTACACACTACTTGAACAGGCAATATTATAGAAAAAATCCACAACTTTTATGTTTTAGAATCAACTTGATGTATTTTACATTGTTAAATTTGTAGAAGTTGAGTTTTGAAATTCTAGGATAAAACGATTATATCTTGCTTCTAAATTTAGGTGTAATGGCAAAGAGATGAAATATATTAAACTGATTTATTAACCTGAAAGGAGAGACTACTTAGAAATGGATTTATAATTAATATTCACTAATCTTTTTCTGTTTGCTGGCCATTTGTCATCTTGAATATTTGTAGATTATTTTTGTCACATGAAATGTGGTCTCTCACATTTTTCCTTCTCATTTATCTACATTTTCTGAAGAAAATGTGACAGTTTAATTACAAAATGCATTTCCAAGAAAAGCTAAAACAGTTTCTGAAAAATGAATTAAAAAAATCTGAATTATTGCCAAGAATGAGAAGATTCTAGGTTGTTATTTATGTGATGAAAAGAATTTATAGACAGCACAGTGCAAAAATCCTTGTCTGTGTTCATAAAATCTGTTGATAAAATTTGTGGATTTAAACCTTGCAGTATTTCTTTTTTTTTCTTTTGGAGACAGGGTCTTGCTTTGTAGTTCGGGCTGGTCCTGAATTCACTATGTAGTCCAGGCCAGCATCAAACTCATAGCAATCCTCCTGCCTCTGCCCCTGGAGTGTTGGGGTTACAGGCATGAGCCACCACACCCGGTTTAGTGATGTGTGACTACTGGGGCTAGAACTCGGGACCTTGAACTTGCCAGGCAGCCGCTGAAACAACTGAGCTAAATCCCTGATTCCTGCTTGCCAGATTTTTGATAAAATCTGAAGTTAGGGATTTTGACAAGGACAGGTCATTTATCTACCATGATGGTATCATATAGAATATTTTCACTTCCTCCAAAAATCCCTTGTGGTCATCTTATTTATCCTTTATTCCCAACCACTGGCCATCTCTGATTGTCCAGCTATGCCTAAAATTTTGACTTTTATAAAATGTTATGTAGTTGGAATCAAATACTACATAGCCTTTTCTGATTTTTTTTTTTTTTTTTATTTAGGAGTGTACATTTAAGGTTCCTGCCTGTCTTTTGGGGACATGATACATAGCCATTTCCTTTTTTTGCTGAATAATATTCCAATAAGTGATATCTTTGGTTACTTCTACCATAGCTTATTTTTTGTCTGTGTAAGTGTGGTGATGGTGGAGTAATAATATTTTGTACTTTTCCAGTTTAATTATCCGTACATAGTAATTCTTCTTGGTAATATTTTGTACTTTTCCAGTTTAATTATCCATACGTAGTAATTTTTCTATGTAATTTTTCTTGAACATTGATTCTTAACCTTAGCTGGAGGTCAGTATCATTTGGGAGTGCTTTTAAAATTCAGGATGTCCAGGCTGCACTCTAGGACAATGAATTCAGAGTTCCTGGGCCTGGGCGTCAGTACTTTTTGAAACTCTCTAGGTGATTTCAGTATGCACTGATGAAGGGAACCACTGGTCTAGAACAGAATGCTTTTAGTGCCGTGTAGTATTCCGTTATATTTGCTCATTGAAATCTTATTAACTAAACTTGTATTGTTGGATTTCTGCCAGAATGGAGGTATTTTTTTGATTTGTCCTATTAGCAAGTTTTTAAAAGTGTACTGCTTATTGTTACACCAAATTATTTATTAAATAACAACTAATAGGCTAAGAGCTGCATATGTCATTGAGGACAGGGTCATTGTCCAAGACGGATGTGGTGTGTGGCAGAATTTCTTAGCTCAGCACTGTTGACCTTTTGGGCTGATAATGCTTTGCTGGGGATGGGAGGGGCGTCCTTTGAACTGTAGGATGTTTAGCACTCTTCTTGACTTTTACTCACTACCTGCCCATAGTTTTCTTCCCCCTAGTTGTGACAACCAAAAGTGTCTCCAGACTTTTCTTTTTTTTTTTTTTTTTAGGTTTTTGGAGACAGGGTCTTGCTTTGTGGTTCAGGCTGGCCCTGAGCTCAGCCTCAAACTCACATCACAATCCTCCTGCCTCTGCCTCCCGAGTGCTGGGATTACAGGCGTGAGCCACCACACCCGGCACTGTGGATGTGGTACTGGTTGCTGCTGGGTGTGAGTCTCCACACCCAGTATTATTATGTGGTTACCGGGGAATCGAACCCGGGTCCTTGCGCTTGCAAGACAGGCGCCGGAACCACTGAGCTAACTCCCTGGCCCCCCAGACTTTTCTAATGTTACGGAATTTGGTGAGTGAGGAATAATGCTTATGAGTATAGAGTAATGCTCTGCTAAGTATGATTTGTGAGCCACATATGGACACAGACTGTGTATTGTCATTGGCCAGTATAATAGCTGAATAGAGTAGTAAAAGCAAAGGTTGTATGGCTCACAAAATAGGAAACATTCCATCTATTTCTTTACAGAAAATTTACTGACCCTTGACCTGGTGCATGGTAAGTGACTTGTAAGATAAAAATTTATTGAGCTAAGTGTTCTGAAAGACTGAGGTATATATATGATGTTGTACACATGAGGAGAAAGGGAGCAACTAATGAATGCCCCGAGGAAATTGAAAGGACTTCTAAGGTCCTGGCAAAAAGTAGACCTTAAAAATTTGTGTAAAAAACTGGGAATGTTCCCAAAGGCAGAGGGCTTGGTTTATTAGAAGGTAATTGTATATTCAGGAGATGAAGAATATTTCCTGTGTTTACTTGATGTAACTGAAGTAGTGCTTACTGGCAAGGAACTTAAAGAAATATGTCTGCTTTAATAGGTTGGTACTAAATTAGAAATGAGAGCTAAGGACTTTAGAGTTGCCTCTGTGCAAATAGGAAGATGAGATAATTATCAGTTGGTGGTTTAAAACATTTTTCCAAATCTTCTTTACAATTCTTTTCTCGTGTAGTTTCCCTCGTCTTCTGTTTAGGTTTACTGTTTTTTGGGCTGTGCCATACATTCCTTAGTGTTAAGAACTTTTAGAGTCTCTTAGTTTTTCCTGCCTACCTGCCTATCCTGTAGCAGTGGTATTTGGTGGATGCTTGTTGAATGAATATAAACATCACTCACATGATCTTAAGTAAGCCTTTTTCCCCCTTGGCATCCATTGTCCTACTGACTCTTTAACAACTGCCATATTCCTGCAGGATGTGGAAGGGAGATGCCCTGATATATATTGTCTGCTAATTTCTTGGTAGGAAAACACCCACTATGGCCATTTTGAGCCACCACTGGTTGAAAAACCAGCTTGCAAATTTCTACATTAGAAAAAAATGTGCTGCTGTAGACTGGTACATGCCAGCTGTGGCACATCACTGTGTGTACTGATCAAACATTTTGCAAGATAAGGAAACCTGATTCCTGATTAGACTTAAGGGTAAAGTTTTGCATTCTGAGTTTAAATTTTGTGGTTATAGAGATTGACGTATTGATTTTAAAATGAAACTTGTATCACTCTTCTAAATTAGAGATAGAAGGAAATTTCCCTAACTAGAGTATCTATAAAAGACTTAAAGTGTAAATAGGATGATGTTGAAGGCAACTATTAAAAAATTAGAAAATTATTCCTCTTCCATATTTAAATTTCCAGTTGTGGTCCTAGTCAGTAATAAAACAGATTAGGGCCGGGAGTTAGCTCAGTGGTTCTGGTGCCTGTCTTGCAAGCTTGAGGGCCTGGGTTTGATTCCTGGCAACCACATACAATACTGGGTGTGGAGACTCACGCCCAGGATCAATCAGTACCACATACCACAGTGCCGGGCGTGATGGCTCACGCCTGTAATCCCAGCACTTGGGAGGCAGAGGCAGGAGGATTGCTGAGATATGAGTTTGAGGCTGAGCTCAGGGCCAGCCTGAACCACAAAGTGAGACCCTGTCTCAAACAAAACAAAACAAAACAAAACAAAACAAAAATAAACAGATTAGAGGCATAAGAATTATAAGGAGGAAATTAATTGTTCCTTATAGATCATATAATTATGTAGAGGAAACAAAAATAATTAATATATTATTAGAAATAAAGTCAACAATGTAGCTACATATAAAACTAATGTATAGAAGTCATTTGCATATTTATATAGCTATAGTAAGAAATCATTTAATGAGATCTGAAGTTGTTTCAGAAAAAAATAAATAAAAATAAATGAAAAATATTTAGGAATTCTGAAGGAAAATTATAAAACTTTAAAGAGAACTATTAAGAAGACCTAAAAGTGGAGATATATTTCTTTTAGAAAGGAAGACTTTGTATCACAAAATATTTCCCCATGGTTGGTGATGTCCAAGGCTTACCTTGGAATTTATTGGATAATTCTAAATTTTATCAGAAGACGTCATAAGGGTAGGGTCAAAAACAGGTAGGGTACTTCTGAATAATATCGGCAGGGAGGTTTTGTGTATCAGCTTTTAGGATTCAGTTGACCGAGGGAATGTAATATGTATAGTTTCAGAATACAAATGTAATGGAACTTGTCTTACATTATTTATCTCATTCTTTTAGATTACCATTTTATGTGATGTATACATAAACATTTCTAAATATATAGCCTTTAAAAAAATGAAGGAAGAGAAAGAAAAGAGAGGATTAGAAGAGTAGTTCATTGTGAAGGCCCTGCATTCAATTTCTCGTGTGTGTGTGTGTGTGTGTGTGTGTGTGTGTGTGTGTGTGTGCTTGTGCATATGTTCAGTTGCTTGCATCAGAGTATGTGGTAAAATATTTTTACCGCTGTAATGTATGATAGAAAAGTGAGAAGAGATTGAGGAAATTAAGAAAACATATCAGTTGCTTAGTTGAAACTAAGGTTTGAGCGCAGTGAAGTAGTATGGTCAGTGATTGCTATGTGATTTTTTTCTTTCCAGAGCCAATATTAATACCAGTGAGACAAGGATGATACAGTATAAGTGGGATCACAGACATCAAGTTAGATATTCCTTCTTTTCACTGACTAGATATAGAGGATAGAGTTGATTGAAGAATTATGTCCAGCATATTCTCTTCTTTGCTTGAAAGAGAACAAAGAATACTGGTAGAGAGCAGAGCTTACCTTTCAGGGTTGGGGTGTAGGTCAGAGGTCAAGCTGTTGCTTAGAAAGCCCAAGGCCCTGGATTTGAGCTTCACTCTCTCACTCCTCATCCTCCCCAAAGAAAGTTACCTTTCCCCAACAGTACTTTTAAAAATCTGTTCAAGAAGAGAGAAGTAATTTCTCAGGAGCTGAAAGAATGACCAGAAGATAAAGGCATCTCTAATATGTATACCTATTACAAGTTCTGGAACTAGGTGTTGTGGTGCACATATGTAATCCCAGGATTTAGAGACTCAGGCAGAAAGAAGGATTTCTCTGCTTGCACAAGGCAGCCTGGGCTACAAAACGAGTTCAAGGCCAGTCTGAACCACAAAGTAAGACCTTGTCCCAAAAAAAGGCCAAAAATACCCAAGTTTTGAACTGCTTCAAGAAATGACATGAGAGCTGGAAAGAACAGGGGAGACTTGAATTGAGGTGTTTGATCTGCCTGTCCATGTCCAGTCTATGAAGGTGTTTGGATAACAACAGTTTTTTTTTTTTGAGACAGGATCTCGTTTGTAGTTCAGTCTTGAACTCACAGCAATCCTCCTGCCTCTGCCTCCTGAGTACTGGGATTACAGGTGTGGGTCTCCACACCCAGCATTGTTGTATGTGGTTACTGGGGATCAAGCCTGGGCCCTTGCGCTTGTGAGATAGGTGTGCTGGAATCACTGAGCTAAGTCCCTGGCCCACAGCTAACAGTTTTGATGTAAGGCTTAGCATTTGATCTTTGGCCTATCTGAACTCTTATTTTAATTCATAAGTACAAACATGTTCATTAAAGATACTAAGTAGTTGGACTCTTGACCTGACTTGTCCTTTGCTCACCGGTATTTTCTTAACATCATGGGTTTGTTTGTAACACTGGTTTCTTGAATTAACACCCGTATGGTGAATACATTATGAGTGGATATATATGCACATGTAGCACCTCCTCTCTGAAGAGCTGAAAACTTCACCCTGAATTTTAAAATTATATATTTTTATGGAGATGTCTTGGTGACAGAGAAAGCAGGACTTTATCTTACTTCTAACCTTGGTTGATTTACTGTACTATAGTAACTTTCTGTACTGCAGTTGTCCAGTTGAGAAATGGGAAACAAATAATACTTGTCTGAAGACAGAGAAACTGCTGTTAATTTTTTTTTTTTTTTTTTTTAGGTTTTTTTGAGACAGGGTCTCGCTTTGTGGTTCAGGCTGGCCCTGAGCTCAGCCTCAAACTCACATCACAATCCTCCTGCCTCTGCCTCCCGAGTGCTGGGATTACAGGCGTGAGCCACCACGCCCGGCACTGTGCTATGTGGTACTGGTTGCTGCTGGGCGTGAGTCTCCACGCCCAGTATGGTATGTGGTTACCGGGGAATCGAACCCGGGCCCTTGCGCCTGCAAGACAGGCGCCGGAACCACTGAGCTAACTCCCCGGCCTGAAACTGCTGTTAATTTGCTTCAGTGTCCACTGTTATGATATTTTAAAAATAAATAGTAAATGGGATTGAAAGAAAAATAAGAAAGTTGGTGACACTGTAAAGGGGAATAAATTATTGAAGGAGAATGACTTTAATAAACATAACATTTAACCACATTAACCTGAATGTCACTTTTCTCTAGCTAACTGTAGGTTTTCATGGAGAAGGGCTGTCAGCGACATATAGCACATATAACAGAGATGTTAAATGTTTTTTGAGCATTTGTTGTGAGTACTATAAAAATGGTATGAAAAACAGTGGACATATTTGTTAGAGAATTCACTGATCCATGCCTTAGGCATTAAGACCAATAGGTAGAAAACACTTTTTGAAATTTCTGTGTGCCTGTGAACTTAGCACCTGTTCATGTCCTGAGATGTCAAGAGGTGCACAAGGGGGAGGACAAGAAATTTATGGGCTGTTTTTGAGGTACCATATCTTTATGCAAATTTGGAAGCTTGGAGTTAGCAAGATAGATTTTTATTTTTACTCACATTTTCTGTTTCAAAGATAAGGTTTTTGAGAAATTGGAAAAAAGTATTAAGGCTTTTGACAGTGCAGAGTATTTTGGTTTCTACTTAAAAATTTGCACATAGCATCTGTGATCCCCTATATGAGAATTTATAGCATAGTGCTTTATTTTTTTATGTTCTGTCGTAGCTTTTCTGAGACAGTGTTTTTACCATGCTCAATAATTTACAGATGATTACTCCTGTTTTGTTTTATTAGCAGTTAATGTTTTGTAATGTAATACATTTTGGATTTTGAGGATGGGGTTTTCAGATGGGCTGAAATCACTTCAAATCCGTCATTTCTAGAAGGTACAGCCTGTCGTTTTGTTCCATCTTGTTAACTGCTGCTGAGCCCTCATGGATAGCTAGGAAGAGCGTTTCTTTCCCTGAAGTTGAACTGTGTTCACGCCTGAGCTTTTACAAAGCTGAAATGCAGTAAGCTCTTGATGGTGAAACCTGTTGGATGTCTGGTGGAAGCAGCTGGAGTCTGTGGCTTTTTAACTAGCAATGATTCAAGTCTTGCAGATTGTAAAGGAGCTGGTGACACCATCAAGGCAAAAAGCAGCCACAGTGAAGGAAGGTAGGAACATTTGCAGAATGAACAGTCGGAGCACTTGCAGGCACGGGAGATTTTGGTAATTACTGACCTAAAGAACAGCTATACAAGAGGAATTTTGAGTTTTGATATATGCCTTTGTACTTCTGGTATCTGAAAAGAGTCAGATAATAGCCTAATTATTATAATGGCTCATTTTTCCTGTTTTTAAACCAAAAGTAAGGAGCATGATATTTTCATTAAAAGGTACAGAGAGAGTAAGGGGAGGTTGTGACATTGTTGCTGCAACAATATTTTTTATATTGTAAAAATCCTCCTGCATTATGATATTGATGATAGAGGAGTAATTTCTGTAGTGCTCTTTTCATTTTAAAATATAAGTAATCATGGCAGAAATAAGAGAAAGGAGGATTTTGCCTGTAGCAGGGCAGAAAAACTAAAAGTCTTTATTTGTGTTTAACTGATAAAATGATAGCAGATAAATAGTAGACTTTTTTTGTGAATAATTCTGCTTATGACTGTATGCCTTGTCAGTGCTGCTTATATTGAAACAGTTCTGTATAGATAGCATGGGTCTAGGATATGCTGAAGTACCTTTAAAGTTTTTTTTAAAATTACATGTTTAACCTACAGAGCTGCAGTTTAAAATCAGTCAGTTGATAAATTTATTTATCAGCCTTTTTATATGTAAATGTGTAACCCTTCATATGTAAACATTCTGTGTTAAAACATTCTGTGTCTGTGGGATATGAACAGAGGAAGTATACCTCAGATGATATAAAATGTATTTTGTTTTTAACATGAAGCTTATGAAGGTATGCATGTCATATGTAAAGTGATTTACGGTGGGGGTGTGAAATAATTGTGCTATACAGTATAGGCAGCCATAAGCAGAACATTAGAACTGAAGGGAACCTTAGAAACCTGGCTTATTTTTTTATTTTGCAGAAGAATATGTTATTTAAATGATTGAACAAAACTGCATCTCAGAAAGAGAAATGACCATTGTTTACTTTAGAAAACGAGGAATTTAGGGTTCTTTACAGTTATTTACCTCCTGTTTTCTACTTTATTTCTTCTCCTCTTATTTCAGAGTAGACTACATTCCTGACTCTGAGTAAGAGAATTATAATAATTAAATTACATAATTTATAAATTACTACTTTTATTGTTTTAGGGGAATAGAAATTATTCTATCTCAAACTGTTTGAAAATGTCAGGTTCAGGCAGTTTGACCTTTAGAGTCTGGATTTTTTTATTGCAGTCTTTTATTTTATTTTCAGTTACATTCAGGTTATTAGGAATGTGCTCGGGAAAAAGAATACTTTTATTGTGTTAAAGTGTGTGTGTGTGTGTGTGTGTGTGTCTGTCTGTCTGTCTGTCTATGTTTGAGTTTATGTATCTCATGTGACAGGAAAAACCATATGAATGTGGGAAAAATACTACCAAATAAAATATATATAAAGGTAGTATAATGCCTTTTTTTCTCAGATTATATTTTTCTTATTTGTGCAGTTTTCTGTGACCAGAAAGCAAGTAGTTAAGACAAAATTTTCTGTCTTTAAAAAAAAAAAAAAAAATATATATATATATATATAGTATATAAGTCTTATAATAGTATTCTTAATCATTTAGTTAACATATTTACATTTTATCATTTTGCAAAATATCATTTTACCAGTTTTAATAACTGTATCCTCATAAAAGCAAGATTATACAGACCAATACAAAATATTGACATATAATAAGAGAATTTTAATGTCAGTTCTTTTACATACTGATTGTATGGATTTGGATGTATGTAGCAAGAATATAGCATTTTCAAATAATATATACTGTGATGGTGAACCTATGAAATACATGCTGCAGTGGATTGTTTGCTATCATTGAAAGCTCTGAAAATTTACCCTCACTGGAAAAATTTATTGAAATAATCCTTAAATAGCAAGATGAGAAGAAAGTGTAATTGTGACACATGGTTTGAAATGTTTCTGTTAGTTAATATTCTTTGGTAAAAGATGCTGAACAAACTTATTTTAGGACCCAAAGGTATTGTTTAGAATTATCTTAGAGAAGAGGAAGTTGTGAAATTTATAAATGAATGAGAGCACACTTTAGTAGTCTTTTCTGACAGGTGTTTGTATGGGTAGAATGGAACAATCTAGTGGATTTGTGTGTTTTAGCATGAGGCCATCATGGTGGATGGACCAGGAAAAGGGATGAGAAGAGTGATAGTGTTCTAAATGGAAAATCATTGCAGTTTTTCTCTCGAGTGGCCTTGTTAGTCTGAATCTGTATGCCAAGCTATACCAGAATGAGAAGGTAGAATACTTAGCCTGAAAAATTAAGTCATGCAGTCTCTTCAGCTGTATATTAGGTATAAATGTGGGCACAACAGGTGTGTTTCTAAGGAGCCTCAAGTTTATTTGGATAAAATATTTTGAAAATAGTACACATTCATTTCTCTAGCTTGTCAAACAAGTATGCTACGTATAATTGGGTCATAGAGATTTCATGTTCTTTGTCTTTGCATTTTTGGTAAGTTGGAAAATCCGATGACCAGATTTACAAGTTATTCCTCGATAAGAGTTAATCAGGTTCTGAAGGTCTCTCCTGTTGGTAGGACATGTGAACTTTGGTGTCTGTCTTGATTTTTCATTCTTACTTTTCTTCCTTATCACTTTAAATCCTTAAAATTATTACAATAACCTCCTCTTTCATTTTATCCAACTTGGACATTTAACACATCCTACATGCAAGCAACAGTTCAGAGAAATGTCTTTAAGGAACTCAGATGCAAGTGTTTGGAGACAAAAGTTAGAATAGTGTAATAGCTATTTTATTAGAGAGGGTGTCTAGGGTCCTACTTCTTAAATGACCTTAGTTTGGTAGACAAAGTATGAAAGGATCAAACTCTCAGTTGAGGTGAATCTGAAAGGATGCATATAGTTTAGCTGGAAAGTTGGGAGGGGGAGGGGAGTTGATGAAAATGAGAATGGAGAGGAGAAAAAGGAAAAGGGGATGGAGGAGGTGGTGATGATCAGCTGATCAGCATCATAACATATCAGCATAGATTTAAAAAGTTGTAGCGTTTAAGAGGGCAGATGGCTTCGAAATGTCAAGGATGCCAAGTGAGTAGGTGAAAACAGGAAACAGTGGTGGAGTTCGGAGTGGAGGGGAATTCAGGTGCATATTTCTTTCTAGCTGTGACTTTAGATAGCTCCCTTTAGGCTCTTTGCCAGCTACCTCAAAGTGCTTTCTGTTGGCCTGGGAGTTAGCTCAGTGGTTCCAGCGCCTGTCTTGCAAGCGCAAGGGCCTGGGTTTGATCCCCGGTAACCACATACCATACTGGGCATAGAGACTCATGCCCAGCAGCAACCAGTACCACATACCACAGTGCCGGGCGTGGTGGCTCACGCCTGTAATTCCAGCAGTCGGGAGGCAGAGGCAGGAGGATTGCTGTGATGTGAGTTGGAGGCTGAGCTCAGGGCCAGCCTGAACCACAAAGTGAGACCCTGTCTCAAAAAAAAAAAAAAAAAGTATTCCTAGTTTGCTTCATATGTTGACAATTTAAACTTGAGAAACTGAAGTTATATTAGATGTTAATCTAATATATTTTATGTTGTTATAGGTTTATAGTTCTTTGATTCATAAAGAATTTTTTGTTCTTGGTCAAACAAGATAACTATGATAAGAATTAATACTATTTAAGAAGAGAGCCAGGGATTTAGCTCAGTGGTTCCAGCATCTGCCTGGCAAGGTCCTGAGTTGGATTCCTGGTAATCACATACCACAGGGCTGGGTGTGGTGGTTCACATCTGTAATCCCAGCACTCAAGAGGCAGAAGCAGGAGGATTGCTGAGTTCAAGGCTTGCCTGGGTTACATAGTGAGTTCAGGGCCAGCCTGAACTACACAGTGAGACCTTGTCTCAACAAAACAAATCAAAACAAAACATGTAATGAGAATTTTAGAAATGACTATATGTAGCAGACACTATTCAATGCCTATGCATTATCCATTCTCTTTTAAATCTTCATTAATAACAGAACTTGGATTTTATTTGGAGTGATTTCTGTGCTCAATTAAAAACCTGACAAACTACATTTGAAATCTCAGCAAAGCTTGCTGGGGACTTTTGGGAAAGTTTGCTTTCTGAGTTTGCTTTCTTGTTGTGGCCTTTTTACCTTGATGTGAATGCAATTCCTGGATAGTGAAGCAATAGTGTGACTGTAACAACAGAAGCAACACAGTAGAGGAGAATACAGGAAATATGACTCTAATACCACTAAAGAGCATGTGTACAAGTCCTGACTCTTGGCTTTTTGGATTATTTGCAGTGAAAGCAATCATCAATAATATGGTAAGGATAAGACTAGAAAGAAAAATGTCATTTAGATATAAAGTCTTGTAGTGTACAACATAAGCATAGTTACAAAAGTACTTTATTCCATGCTGTTCCTAGCTGTGGGAAGATTTTTTTAGATTTCCTTCAATTCTGGATGGTCAACCACTGAGTGACATCTCCAAGCCCCTGTAAGTTTTGAGATGCCTTGCTAAATTGCCTGTGTAGCCTAGAACTTGGCAGTCCTCCTGCTTCAGCCTCTCAAGTGCTGGGATTACAAACAAGCACTGCTACACCTGATTTGGGGAGTTTTAGTGAGGAATAGCGCATATCCTAAGATGATACACAAGTAGGAAGGACCATTATGATGTGGAGAAAGGGGTGCTGGTTTTTTGGGAGGCAGAAAATGTCTTACCTACTTTTAGCCCCATGTGAGTGTCCCTGTGCCATGGTATTTTCCATCTATTATATGATCATTTGTTCTTTAATCTCATAGCACATTCACATGTATGCTCTACTTTGCTTCTTAAAGTCATCTTTGCTTTTTTTATGGTAACCTTTTGGGTTACAGTATCAATTTATAAAGCTCCCCTGACTAAGTTTACATTTTCATGCACACATTCACATAATGATAGATTCTTTTTTTTTTTTTTATAGTCTTACAAAGGTGTGTATTTGGCTTAATTAAGAATAACTTGGGTACTCGGAGTTTATCGCTCAGTTGATGCACAGTTGTGTGAGTGATTTAAGGAAGAGGAAATGCAGCACAGAGGAGGCTAGTTAGAGCATGGACTCAAATCGGACAAACAGGAGGCTCCATCCCAGGTTTGGTCCCCCATTGGCTGCATGACTTTTGCAGGTTATGTAACTCCCCTTCACATTTTGCTTCACAAGTGTATCTGTGTGGTTTGAATGGGCTAATACTGCATAAAGGACTTAGGCAGTGCTTGCCACATGGTGAGAACACGTGGAAGTTCCTGTTAGTATTTTTGTTTGTGTTCATTATTGTCACTGTTGTTGTATTCTTAAATCTCTTATTGGTCTCTTAGATGGTTAATAAATAGGTATTTATATCCAGGAGAGAATACAGCACTGTGTAAATAATTATTTAGTTCAATATAGTAATATTCTTTATAATAGTGTTAGTTGTTGGAAAAATTTAGGAAGTACATTCTTTCAATTTAAAGTATAACATTTGAATTCAAAATTATATGTGCACTTAAGGTGAAATTAATTGATGAAATTTTCGAAGGCTTCATTTAAGGAAAGTACATTTAGTATGAATCATAATCAATAATATATTTTAACAGTAGTATTTCCAAGAAAAATAAGCCCATTTTATTAGGTTTGTTGGGCCAGCATATCATTGTCTTAACTACAAGTAAGGCAGTAAGTTTTTACTATCAGTCATTGCCTCAAACTCTAAATTATTTAAAAGGTTTTCTTTGAATTGTTTAATCAAAGCATGTCCAATCCTTAGCCTGGGATGATATGTGGCCCTGAGAAGTGAGGAGTGCAGCCCAACAGATCATAAACTTTGAGCATTATTGTGTGATCTTTGTAGTGATGTTTCTGATGACTAGATGATGCAGTACTAGAGTGTGACCGAGCAGGAGCAGTGGGACGCCACAGGGTGGTGACTCTGCCTCCTTCCTCCATGATGGAACAGAATGGAAATCTGTATGCGGCAGATGCTGTGCGTGCTTGTGCAACTCAGCAAGTAGATTTCTATAATAGTGTTTCACCTACTGACTTGTGAAGTTGAGTTTATTGTTACCAAGTAGACATGTTAAGTTTTCTTATATCAGTTATTAATCTTAGGCTTGTACTATTTCATCAAAGAAGGAATTAAAATACAGCAGAAAAGAAATTTGTCATTTGAAGCTATCAATAAGGTAGTAAATAAGAGTATATTCTGAATTTTTCAATATAAGTAGCTACTAGCTACAGGTAGCTAAACCTAAAATTAATTAAAATAAAGAAACTCAATTTCTTGCTCATAATTAGCCATATTTTAAGTGCTCAATAGCCATACTGCATAAAGTTGAATTGGATGACATTGGATAGGTTGTATAGTCAGGTTACATTTATATGATTTGAGTCCACTACTTACAAATTCATGGGCTTTTTGGCAAGTTATTCTATCTTGTTGCTTCAGTTTTCTAATATGTAAAACTGGGCTAATAGCAGGAGAAAGAAATTCTTATAATTCTTAATTGTGGATTAAATGAGTAAAGATATCTAAGCCTAGCATACAGCTAATATTGATTGTTAATAAACAAATGTGCAGTGTTTAGTTACTGTATTTTATAATTTATTGTGGTATGCTTAACTTTTGTTGCCCTTTTGCGGAAAAGTTTGCATATATACTAACCTGCTTAAATAGATTTTTATTTTTGCATTTTACCACAATTTAGAATAATGTTTTTTGTCACACATCCTAGCTTTAAAAAGTATTATGAATACTCACTGATGTTAGGCTCAAGTACAGTTTCCTTGGTCAAGTCTT
>PVIR01025530.1:0-24750 GCA_004026965.1 Petromus typicus | reverse complement strand
ACACCTAAAAGATGGCGCCGGCTTCCTTTCTCTTTCCTCCTGATGGCGTGCGCTCCCTCTGCCACATGACTCCTTGCGGGGTACTAGGCTGACTCAAGCATAGTTTGGTTGCTGCGCGGACCAATGGTAGGCCACTACACCTGATCTCCTGATTGGCGGAAGAGATGCTTATAAGGCGCTGCGCGGGCTGGGGAAGGAGGGAGACTCCATTATGCTGTAAAGGGTTCCTGAATAAACCGCTTGAAGAAGAGTTCCGGGTCGTGTCTTTCTTGCTGGTCGAGACGGACGCGACACTGACCAAGCATTTTGGGAAAAGTATGGGAGCAGCTCCTCTGGAAGCCCACAAGTATGAGCAGCACAATCCTCCTACTCCATCTGGGATTGGAAGTGGGGGGTTGTTCAGCCCTAGAGCTGGCTACATGCAGGGGCTAAACCCAACTCAGGAACATGATCTCAGGGACCCCACTGGGCTGAAACTTCCAAGCCTCATTTTCCAGTCGCGCCTCTGCCTGTAATGACTGTAGTGTTTTGATTCCATGTTTCTTGCTCAGCGTGAATATGGGGGAATAGTGGATGAGGTGTCACATGTCAGGCCCACTGAACACTTAAAATACTTTGAACCAGGGATGTTGTTGTAACTCCTTCCTCGAGTAGCGGTGACATTTAATGCAGTCAACACCTGTAAAGTGAGTGCTGTTATTATCCTCCCAGGGAAGTAAGAAAAGGAAGCTGAGCCTAAGCTATATTAATATATTTAATCAATATATGTTTAATTTATATACAGGTATCACATGTGAGCCCTCACAACAGTCCTATAGATTTAGGAGCATTATTATCTTAGTGTCAGTATGGGAGAGCAAAATGTAGGGAAATAAACCTGTCTGTGGGATCAAGCCATGATTTGAACCACGTCTGATTCTAAAGCCGGATTCTTTACCGATTACATTACACAACTATGCGGTTTGTCTATAAACACCATAAGGAAGAGAAAGAGTTGAGAGACAATATCAACCGATGAAACATGTGAGCCTCACTGGAGTCTGGAATCTGGATCTGAACACAATGTGGAGAGAGTGAAAGAAAGACGTTTGAGTGGCCCAAGTCCAATCTGAGCTCGGTGATTCCTCAGGACCCCTGGGACTCAGGCTCTGGGGACTGTCACAGCTGTAATTTATTACAGCAAAGGACACAAAGCAAAATGAGCAAAGAGAAAAGGCACTAGGAGTGCAGTCTGAAGGCAATAGGGGAATGCTTTCAAGGATTCCCACCCAATGAAGAGTCAAGGGCCTCCATACTTCAGCAATGAGTTACCAACACTCGCGTGAAACAATGTCTAACACAGAAGCTCATTGGACACTCAGTGCCTGAGTCTCTCAGGAGGGGCTGGATTACCAGCCACCCTCAGTGTCCCAGAAGGAAATTAGGAAACTGTATCATTTGCACAATTTAAATGCAGCTATTAGGGTGGTGGAAACCCTCCCCAAATCCAGCCTCCTGATACCAGGCAAGGCCAACTTTGCAAGCAGAGTCTCTCTGGGGATAGTGGGCTCAGCCCTGCTATGGTCACCCCTTCTTCACAGAGCCAGTCAGAGAAAGTGAACACCTCAGCCAGTTATCTGCTCATTTTTTTTTTGGCATGACAATAATATCTCTTTGCGAGATATGTACTGAAATATTTACAGGTGAAATGATGCTGTGTGTAGTTTGCTTCAGAAATCAGAGGGGAAAATAGATGGAATAATAATGAAACAAAACTGTCACTGAGGCTGGGAACAGGGATTTGGACCCTCGTAATAGCCTCTCTTCTTCAGGACTGATTGGAAATTTTCCACAATATATAGGGCCTTGAAGGTTTTGGTGAAGAATGAAAAAGAAAAGTCTAGAAAAGACATGTGAAAGGTTGAAGCAAGGGAGAGAAAGAACACAAGGCTGTGGTGATAATGCTTCAACATTATCAAACTCTGACCAGGCTCTCTTCTGCTTTTCCTACCTTTAATGAAGACAAGGCCGGAAGTTCAGCACTGCACAGGCTAGAGTCCTGGTGACCAACACTGGCTCTTGCTCAGAGGGTTCACTGTCACCAGAAAAGAAGAAAAACCCTGCCTTCCAAGTAGGCTTTTCTACCTGAAATTCTGGATTCACTCTGATGCGAATTCACTCTGATCCTTTATTTTTCAATCTTTTTTTTGAGACAGAGTCTCGCTTTGCAGTTCAGGCTGGCCCTGAGCTCAGCCTCAAACTCACATCACAGCAATCCTCCTGCCTCTGCCTCCCGAGTGCTGGGATTACAGGTGTGAGCCACCACGCCCGGCACTGTGGTATGTGGTACTGGTTGCTGCTGGGCTTGAGTCTCCACGCCAGTATTGTATGTGGTTACCGGGGATCAAACCCGGGCCCTTGCGCTTGCAAGATAAGCGCCGGAACCACTGAGCTAACTCCCCGGACCCCTTTATTTTTCAATCTTAAAGCATTCTACGTGCCAGAAGTTCTCCCCACACCACTCTGGGGAATTTCTCAAACATAAAATAAATAAATGAATTCACAACACTGGAAAATTATTCCAACTGACTTCATGATAAAAAGTCATGCTTTCTGGGCTATAAGCTAAGACATTATCTTTAGGATCCACTTCTATATCTTATAATCCGAGTATATCCTGCACTACCCAACAAGGGCCCCAGTTATGAGGCAAGATGGATTGGAAATTCAATTCTTGAAACACAATAATTAGTTTTCAATCTTCTTTACTCCTCACTGTCTGAATGACCCTATACACATCACCTAAGGTACTCAATAGGAAGTACTCAAAAAATAAAGTACTAAATAAAAATATTAAACATTATAGAACAGTGAATCTATAAGGATAAGTAAAAATGAAACTATATTCTTGATTTAAAAAAGTTACTGTTGGAAGTAAAGTCTACACAAAGCCATCTCCACAACATGCTACCTGTTACTGGATCTGCAGCCTCTAGGGCTCAACATCCTAAAGACAAACAGAAAGACAGAGAGATAGACAGACTCTAAAGAATGCTGATGTTTATCTAGGAATAAGTGCAATGTGGAATACAGGTGTCATGGAAACCATAGGTGTATTCGAAAAGGACAGGGTAAAGGGAAAGTTTCAAGGGCAGAAAGAAGAGAGTTATACAGGTTATCTGCAAACAACAAAGCTGTTGAAGGGTCAATAACAAAGATCATACCACACGAAGGTGGAAGAGACAGATCACTCATCGATGTCCTTACAGTAAATTTTGCATGAGGTTGTAATGTTATGGTTTGGATCTAGATGTCCTTGAAAGCCTCAGATCATAGGTGGCTGAATCTAGAGTATATGGTGCTAGGATTAAGGGTGTATGATTACTAAGCCATTACACATCAGTAATTGGCTTGGCACAGCCCCAATCCCAGGACTGTGTGTAACAGAAAAGGAGCAGAAAGACACTGTTAATTCCCCTGTTGTTTTAACTTTTGCTTGGTCACCGTGAACTCTTACCCCTCTGCCACCCTGAGGATTATGAGCTGAAATCTCTACAAACTGTGAGTCAAATAAATGCTTCCCCCTTTAACATTGTCTCAGCAGCAAGAGAAAATTAAGACAGTTGCAGCGGGTTTTGTTCAGGGGAGCTGTGGCTCTGGTAATCTTCCTTATGAATAGCTCTTGTTATCACACACAAGATCCCTTCTTCATAAACCTCCAGCTTTATTATTTGCTGTTGTTACTGCTGTTGGGCTTGACACAAGCAACTCCATTTTGGTTCTGACAACTGCCACAAGGCCTAAGCTAACACTCTAACACCGACACGCAAGGCAAGACCGAACAACAAGATTTCTAACAGTCAAGGAAAGAACTATTTGTCTTTGGTGTTAAAATGCATGAGGACAGGGAGAGAAAAAAGAAGAGGAAGATGAAAACTGGTTCCAAGGGTTCCTGGGAAGAGATCCAATATGTAGTTTTAATTCTGAGGAAAAAAATAAAATACAAGCTTTACAAGAAACAGAACAGATGTCAGGCTCCCAGCTGATGGAGATGGACTTGTAAGCACAGAGTAAATACAGCTCTTCCTCCTCATCCAAGTCAGAAACTGTTTTCCAAGCAAGGTGCTGTCCTATTATTTTATACTAAAGTAAACGTGTTACAATAGTTGCAATTTTCTTTTCAGTGCTTCTTGGTGAACTGCTGAGTCATTGACTTTACTACTACAATGTCCCTAACCACAAAGGATCAAAACATTGCAACTAATTCCTACAGGAAACAAAACCTTATAATATACGCAGTAGGATAGACTATCTTAAGGAAGTTTGGTAGTATTAAGACTTAGTCCTGCCTTTTAATCTTAGAGAAAAGACAGAGAACAGAGGGAGAAGTTGTGGAGATCAGTTCAAATGATGAAGGACATTTCCCACATATGTGAAAAAGATTCCTTTGCTCCTGGTATTAGGAGCTCCAATCGTCATAGTACTTAAAAAATTAAGAACAGACTAGAGAAAATAAACATGAATTAATATTGGCTTGTTTTACATTTTGCAATCAACCTCTCCTTTTTGTTGCCAGCAGGGGAAAAAAAAAAATCTGTAGAACAGTTTAGAGATTGGCTAAGAAGTAGAAACTAAAGCTTTGCAATTTCGACTCCTCTTTCATCATGTCCCTCCTGCTTTGCATTCCGGCATGGCTGTTCCACTCCTAGTGTTTTCAGAAAGAAATAAAAGCATATGTAGACAGAGTTCAGTTACTGGGTGACTCTCTCTCAGTCCCAAATGCTGACAGTGTAACGGCAATACACTTATCGGCATGGCTACCCTAAAACCCACAACCCTCCAGGGTCGTCGTACTATACAGATGACGCATGTCAGCGGACAAGCGAGGACTCCATCTCTTCCCTCCCAAGTTAATAACTGTACAAAAGGTAAGACTTGAGATGTTCAGATTCTCCAGTGTAATCAGATGTAATGGGGCCACTTGTCATAGTGACCTGTTCCGGAGGACAAAGCCATATATTCTAAGCAGTGAGCACTAAAATTCCCATTTATATTCTGTTCAAAGGGCCTGGGGCCACGTACAGGACTGTCTTCCTCCCACTGATGTACTTTAGATGAAAATTTTGAGGTGAATCCCATGAAAACATGTGACACGCTCAGCTATTAAAGGTTACTGAGCTGCCAGTTCACTTGTCAGCAGTAACATCTGGCCACAGGGAGAAACGCCCCGTAAATAAATTACTTGCACATTTGAACACTCTGATGCCAAAAAAAGGATCCACCCAGCTCATCATTCTGCATCAGGCTCTGGAAGATGGAGTCAGCACTGTGTCTTCCTACAGGGTTCAAATTTCAATCTCTCAAAACCCCATACAAGATCAAAATAAAGGATAACTTAATGCCACCGTGTAAAAGGGCCATATTAGTTCAAAGGAGACCACTTCTGCCCACCCACTGCCACGTCATGAGAAAATCACTGGGCAGATTTTCATCCCATGTGGAATACTATATAGTGGGGTTGGTTTCCTGAACAGGGACAGGTAACAGTCAGGTGTGGCTTAGAGGGAGTTCTGGCTCAGAGAACATGAGCACCACACCTCCAGTCTGCTCTGTGCACTGAACCCTCCCGCGGTGGCAGAGAAGCGCTTCGAGCACCTTGAAAGCCTTGTGTTGACCAAAGGGAATCCAGGGCCCTCGGTAACTGTGGGGAGTAAAGTCTTCACCCACCCGCCTTCACCTTCAGACCACTTTGGGCCAACACAAAAGAGAAATTTCTAATGTGTTCATATTATTACTCATTGGACTCTCACAACACTTACTCCATGGATGATCTAACTTAACATAGGGGCGGTGGATCAACGATAAACAGAAAAACAACGTTTAAAAAGAGAAGAGATGTGTTCACGGATACCTCCAAGGAATAAGTACCAATGATCAATAAGCGTGTGAGAAGATGTTCAGCATCCTGAGTCATGAGAGCAATGCGAATTTGAAGTACAGGGAGCTAAGACCTCCTAACCACAGGAATGACTAAAATTAAAAGACTGACAACACCGGAAGTAGATAGGATATGGAGCGACTGAAGCTCCCGTTCACTCTCGATGGCCGCACATGTGATATCACCGCTTTGAGACAGGCAGGTAGTTTCTCACAAAACACTCATTTACCCTGTGACCCAGTAAATCCACACCTCCTCAGCATTTGCTCAGAAAACTGAAAGCAAGGGAGCATCAAAGACCACAATAATAATTTTTATAACAATTTTATTCACAATAGCAAAAACACACTAGACATGGCTAGGAGAATCAACAAGATAAACATGGAATCATATTCATATAATGCAATACTACTCAGCAATAAAAAGGAAGATGAAAACAAACCTCTGATACATGCAATAACATGAATGAATTGAAAACATTTTTGTTGAAAGAAATTTTTCCCAAAAAAAAAAAAGTGCATAAATCAATGGCTTAAAAGATTCAAAACAGGGCTGAGAATTTAGCTCAAGTGGTACCACGCCTACCTTGAAAGCACAAGGGTCCAGCGTTCAATCCCCAACCACAAAAAAGAGAAAGAAAATTCAAAACAGTAGTTCCTGGGGTGAGACTTCAGAAATTTGCAGGGAATGACTAAGAAACAATATGAGAGAACTTTCCAGGGTAATGATTATCTTCCATGTCTTGGAAGGGTTCAGAATTTAATTTTCTAGTGCTCGCTTCAGCTGCATATATACTAGAATTTAATAGTTTATATATCTATTAAAACGCATGGAGTAGTGTGCCTGATATTTGTGTATTTTGCTGTGTGGAAATATCACCTTAAAAAACAGAACTATCACCTTAAAAACATAAATGCACATTGATCACTTAATTTGTGCACTCAGCGGTAATTGATAAAGTTCACTGCCAAGTGTGGTGGCTCACGCCTATAATCCCAGCACTTGGGAGGCAGAGGCGGAAGGATTACTGTGAGTTCAAGGCTAGCCTGAGCTACATAGTGAGTTCTGGACCAGCCTGAACTACAAAGAGAGACGTTGTCTCAGAAAAACTAAAAGAATAAATAAATTTTTTAAAATAAAGTAGACTAAAGTCTCCAATTTACTCAAAGATGCATTAATATATTAATAGTTACCTGAATATATGAAGAGATGAACAGATGAAATAATGGTTTCACAAAACAACAAAATGTTAATTGCAAAATCTAATTATATACATATTATATATATTATATCACATTATATTAATCCATTGCACACTTCTTTCCACTTTTCTGAATGTTTGAATTTTTCACAGTAAGTATTTGAAAACTGTACAGGCTATGTGGCATCTGCAAAACTGATTTTAAGGGTAAAAAGGTCACCTCTGCCCACCACAAAAAAACAGTTCTAATTAAGAGTAGCAAAAACTGGAGAACACAAAAGACATCAGTGTAAGGCCACTCAGGGTGGTGGGAACAGTCGCTGAGATATCAAGGGCAAAGCAGCCGGCAGCATTTCCACTACGCCCCCCAATTACAGAGGTGCTTTCCAAGCACTAGTTTCTCATATGGGCAACCACCTCTGGGAAATCAGCCACAGGGACAACAGTCCACAGTAGTCCCAAACAAGAGCCAGACTAGTATCAGAATAAAGGTGAGTCCTCTTGAAGTGAATATATACTTTGCTTTATTAAAATGTCACTGCATTAAATTAAATGTCAACGCATTAAAATGTCAAATGCATTACTGCATTTTTCTCAATTATCAAGTATTCGTGAAATCTTGGGTGCGAAACAGTTTTTAGCAGCCACCGGGTAAGTAGCCAATCCTGGCCCCAAGAAACTCAGTTCTAATCTTGACTCTGCACCCACAGCTGCATGTCCCTGATTACGACTCTCCATTTCTTGAGTTCACTTTAAGAGTTTACAAAAAACTGAACTGTCCTGTTGATCTAAAACAAAAGGTTAGACCCCAGCTGGACATTAGCACGGTTTTGAGAAAACAGCACCAGACAGGACCAGGCAAAGCACGTTCTAGTCCTTTCTCTGCTAAGTGAACCAGCAGCGACAGGAACTGAATACGACACTCTGGTCTAATCTGCCAAACGGAGACTCCAGGCAGATCCAGGCTCATGTAATCCCACCGCCTCAAAGACGCCCTTTGGGCCTCTGCACCTTGGGCCCAAGCTGGGAACGCGCGTTCCCAGCCACCCAGAGCTGACACACCCTCCTCTGATAGGCTTCCTTCGGATGTCACTTGCTTTGGGAAGCCTCACTGTCAACTAGGTCTGGCCCTTTCCACTACCTAGTAACCTGCCTCGCGCTGGCCTGATAATCATCTGTTTGTGGACAGGAGTCCCGGGCTAGGCTCTGTGATTCCCAAGGTGTGCCCTGCTACTTTATTGCGAACATAAAAGGGCCAACGGTGCCCAGCACAGAACACGGCGAATCCGCCCAACCATTCTTAGCTGTTGTCAGAGGCTGACAGCTCTGAAATGCTAGGCTTGACTACATGAGGAAATAACGGATTTTTAAAATTATTTTTATTTAGTCGCTTAATGCTATGCTACTACAAGTGTCACTGGGGACATGGCGATTATTAAACACGTCTCCGGGGACCTGCAAACACGCAAACGGGGAAGTTAAAGCTGCAGCCCAGTGCCCTGCGTCCGCTCACTTCCTTTGCTCAGAGCTGCAGCTCTCCGCCCCACCCTGCTCCCCGCCAACCCCGTCTTCAGCCCGCCCCCAAGCTGTGACCTCTGTCCCAGCTGGCACCAGCGCAAATCCCGGAGCCAACGTCCCGAGTCCAGAGGCCGAAACTCGGCGGCCGGCCGAGCCGCTCCCAGAGCCGGCTCCCTCCCCGCGAAGGCGACCGTGCGGCGCGCAGAGGCCCCTCGAGCCGCGGTGCACAGCCCGGGACGCGACGCGGACGCCGGGCCGTTACTCCGCGCTCTGCACCTTGTGCACAGCCCAGAGCGCACGGCCTGGAGAGCACCGCCGGCCGTACCTGCGCGGCCCGCTGCTCCTTCCACTGCTTCATCTGGTCGCTGGCTGCATCCCGGCTGTCCGCCATGGTGTCCGATGAGCGCTGCAGAGCGTGGCTGCGACTTCGGTTCGCGCGTCTCCACCCTCCGCGGATGACCACGTCTAGGCTCGGCCGCTCAAGGAGGCGACTTCAAGCTCTGCCAATCAGCACCGCCCTCCGCCCGGCCCCTTTATTGGGCCGCCTCTTTATTGGCCGCCGGACAGCTAGGCGGCATGGGATTGGAGGGCTAGGCGGGGTCCTGGGAAGGAGGCGGAACCCGGAGGCGGGGAGAGATTGGGGAGGGGGGAAGAGGGCGTCCTTGGGGCCCAAACTCTGGTGAATTCCTCTATGCAAAATTTACTCTCTCACTTTGTATTGTATTGTTCACTTTTATTTTTTCTTCAGCTCAATTCGTTGTTCTAATTTTATACTTTCTTTTTACTTTTAAATTGTTAGTACATATTTCCAGTACATGATAAATACATTCGTCATAGGGAGTCTATGCATGTACCTTATAGTTTTTTCCTTACGATCAAAATTAAACTGATCCTTATCCAACTTACAAGTATTTGCTACTGAAGGATGGATAGACACATGCTTTTTTTCTTTTTTTTTTCTCTCTATGAATCATGAGTTACACTTAGCCTGTAATTCTAATTATTTAATATTAAAGCATTCTGAAATTGTATCTTACCACAGATAGATGTGGAGTTCTACTTTTATCAGAAAGAAATACCTTTCAATGAGGAAAACGACATCCACTCTCATCCCCTATGCAAGAATTGGCTTCATAAAGCAGGAATGTGCTTCCCAAATTTTTTTCCCAAATAAATAAGAACTGTGAAAAGCTGATGTCTCTAAAAATTCATGTTGAGAAATAAAACATTTGATAATGTTTGTAATCCTTAGGAAGTTCCTGATTAGTTAATCACTCTAATCAAACAGATCGAATGTTTTTCTCTACCTGGGTTTAATGTAAACACCTTGACGTACATGAATGTACCAAAGGCTTCAAATTAAACATTCTTAGCTTTTACATTTGATTTCTTTTCAGCCCAACTACACATAATGAGTGGATCTATAATGGTGGAAATTATAGATGTCTTTGATTCTGCCAAAATGTACAAGAATCTCAATAGTAAAAATGTAACTTTTGCAATGCATCGAGAGATTGCTCTTGTCACCTTCCATCTTCCCTGGGTTATGCTTAGCACAGCTGTAGGGAAGCTGGGATCTTTGTTATTTGTGTGGTGTCTTTTGTACCCACTCTGTCCAAATGGGCACTAGACAGTAAAATCTATAAGGGCCAGAATGCCACATCTAGAATGTACTGAGCACTTACTAAGTGTCAGGCACTGTTTGAAGCTTTTCAAATCTATTTGCTTATCTAACATGATGTTAGGTAATAATATTATCTTCCCTTTACAAATGAGGAAACTGAGCTATAGGAAAGTTATATAAACAACTTGCCCAATTAATATAATTTTAAGAACCAGAGCCAAGATTCTAGCCCTGTTTGTACCTGTCCAGAGCCCATGGCTTACAGAATAAAGAAATGCAGCAAGAATCAAACAAGTCATCTCTCCCTTAGCTATGATAAATACAAGCAAAGTCGATTTTTTACAAAAACACCTCAAGTCATATGCTCAGCTTTGTTCACTGCATGAACTTTGAACTATTTTATTGTTTGGGTTTTAATTCTTCTCCTTCTCCTTCCCCTTTTTTTACTTCTTCCCCTCCTCCTCCTTTTCCTTCTTCTCCTCCTTGCTCCATTTTTCTTACTGTTGGATTGAATTCCTAAGGAACTATTTATTCCCAGAGAAAGAAAAATGGAGAAACAAAACTGGTTTCTGATCTTGTCGTGTCTTGTATTTTAAAATAAAGTGTGGATTTACAAGTAGTGACTAAGAACTTGTACTAGCTACATACAAGGCAGAACTTCTACACCTTAGCTTTATGGTTCCAATTTAACTATAGTGTAAGTGAAAACATCTCTACAAACCAACCATAGTTTTAAAATGCTTGAAACTTGATTTGCTTGACTCCTAGAGTCCAAGAGGTAATTCCAAGTAATTACTTTTATAAACAAATTTGGTCTCGTTTTAATATTTTATTCCTATAAACATTTTGTTGGTATTAAATAAAATTATTACTTAGAAAATCTCTCCTCTGATTGTTCAGAACCTAATGAAATACAATATCCCTGCACAGACCATAATGATATCTGTCCTAATACCACCAAATCCAAAATGCAACTGGAATGTTCAAGAGAAAAATTTGCAAACTCAATAGGGATCTTACAGATCAATCATTGGAACTGAAAGAGATCGAGAGAAGAGCTGCGTCCCTTAGTGAATGATCGGTGCAGCACACATCGTTATTATTTATTTATGTCTTTATTCCACCCACTCTCTGAATAGACCGAGAACCTTCTACATAGTTTAGTTGAATTCTCTCCAGGATGGTTATGTGAATGGAGAGGTGGGCAGAGGAGAGAAAAAGAAAAAAGGCCATGGATGGAGATGTGCTGTGACTCGGGAGGAGCCATCGGCTGTGAGGTAGGGAGGCACTGTCAGCCCAGCTCCGTGATCTCTTGTGATACTGTACCAAATGTTCTTGATACTTCCACTACCACTGAGGGTTTTAAGGAGAGATGAGTAGTCGGGTTCTAGATGTCCAGATGCTGCACATTTTCTTGGACTCTTTGGAAAGGAGAATGTCTCTCATGTTCCGCCCTCACCACAACTCACAGGATTTGTTCAGCCTGCCGATGTCTGCTGCCCTAGCTCTCTGCCTGCCTGTCTCTCAATACAGCAGTAAAGAAGGTGGAATCGTGCATGTTGATCGGAAAGCACTGTCACAGCATGAAGAATGCTAAGAGAAACATACAGCTGCTGTCATAACACCTCCGAAGGTCACCTAGTCTGAAGTCAAGAGGCTACAGCAGGCTTCCTAGAGAAAATAACAACCAGGTGAGTGGTAAAGAATGGACAGGTCCTTGGTACAGTGCCAGGCGTGAATATTACCTGATCCACCACTCTCTTAGCACAAAGCTCTGAAGAGATTTCTTCCGTTTTTCCTTGAAAGTTCAACTGCATTAACGATGGTGTTGTGGTCCCCTAAGTAGAAACGAGTTAGCAAACAAATAGTTACAACTGAGGAAAAACTATTTTTCAAGTTTGCCCAAGTACCTTGGCCTCTGTGTTTGACTTTGGCTTTGACTTTTGTTGTTTACCAACTTTCTTCTTGGCTGGTGTCCTGCAAGGTCCATGTAAACCAATCCTGTTTAAAGAGTAAGATCCTGCCCCTGACTTGACAGTATTTCCAGTGCTGATGTTCGTGTGTGTGGTTAAGCATTGCTCCTGTGTTTGAGCCTATGCTGAACTCTGCGTGCAGAAACTAGACACGGGCTCTTATACTATTGATAATCCCCCAAATGACCAAAGCTCTCTAGGCAAATCAACACATCCAATATATGGCCTGAAACTGATCGTGTATGGAGAAGTAAATAGTAATAAAATGATAGGTTTGCAGGTAGCCATCAGTCATAGCTGGGGGAAGTCATCTAGGAGGAAGGAGGCAGGAATCTCTCTTCTTCTTTTTTCCTCATTAACTCAGACCACAGACCAGTAAAGCTTTAAGAGGCAAAATAGCATCATTCAAGGTTAAAAGTCCCATAGCTGGGATCAGGGTACTTTCAGCTGAATCCTGCCAGAGCCTCTTAGGAATCATGACCTTAGTCACTTAATTGGTCTGAGCTTCCATTTTACAGAAAGTAACACTTTCTGTAATGTTATAATCTAAGCTGCTATACTAAAAGGAACAGCAACCAAAAATGGAATAGTTTAAAGAAGATCAGAGTTTATGACTCTCCCCCCAAATGTCTCAGACCTACATGGTACAGGGACAGGTTCAAGCCTGTCATTCAGAAGCAGAAGTTCCTGCCTCTGAGTCCAAGGCAGCCGCTCCAGCTCAGGCAGTCACAGCTGCATGCCACCCAGTTGGCATGGGACTGAGGGGCCCGTGGAGCACAAGCCCATTCCTGTCCAGGGCCCAACCTGAAAATGCCACACTCGGTTTCTGCTCGTCTTCCATCACCAGAACTTAGGCACCATGGTTGCTTAGATAGGAAACTAGGACATGTCATCACTGACTGAGTGATCATGTGACTGGCAAAATTCAGGTACTTCTGTGTAAAAGAAAGGAGGTGAGTGTTAGTGGCCAACTGGCAGCCTCTGCCACACCAATCTATGGCTGTTGGATTCATCAGAGGGGACAATATGCACAGAGTTAGTGATCCTTAGTCCCTAGTTGTCAGAATTTCCATTTCTCTCAAGCCCTGTGTGGCTCTTGCACAGGCTGCTTTAGCTGGTGAGAAAATGCAGCACACTTTTTTATGTTCTACTCATCCTCCTTGGGTGTGTGCAGATAAAAGACTGTCTTTCACCACTGCATATGTGTCTGCCAGGTCGCACTGTGCTAAACAAGCACCTGCTCATCCTATGTAACTATCTTCTTGGGACTTTTTTTTTTTTTTTTTTTTAGGTTTTTTGAGACAGGGTCTCGCTTTGTGGTTCAGGCTGGCCCTGAGCTCAGCCTCAAACTCACATCACAATCCTCCTGCCTCTGCCTCCCGAGTGCTGGGATTACAGGCGTCAGCCACCACGCCCGGCACTGTGGTATGTGGTACTGATTGCTGCTGGGTGTGGGTCTCCACACCCAGTATTGTTATGTGGTTACCAGGGAATCGAACCTGGGCCCTTGCGCTTGCAAGACAGGCGCCGGAACCATTGAGCTAACTCCCCGGCCCCTTGGGACATATTTTAACAAAAATTTATATTGCTTCTACTAAGTCCAGGCTCTACACCAAGAGATTTTCCAATATTCACCACCTAATCCTTACGACAACCCTCAAAGCTAGTACAGGGTACAGATCTTATTATCTTCACCCTATGTATGAGGTCATTGAGTGTGTATACTCTGTGTAATCTTTGTGTACAAAGATTAATTAACCTGTCTAAGTTGTATAACTAGTTAGTGAAGGGGTCACCCAGGCAGTGGCCCCAGAAGTCACATCTCAACTCCCACATCGTCCTACCTGCAGCAAAGAGGGTAGGAAGACAGGAAAGGCTGGGGTGACTACTCCACATTCTTAGAATACACCTGAGGCTTTGCACTATCTCCTGACCACCTAGGACCTGTTCTATGGGATCCACATCAATTTTAACCAGTTATGAAGTCCATGTACTTTGTTCACATAATACATGGGGAAATGATGTTCCAGGTTCTTCACAAAATAGGGACTGATGTGCATTTGTGACACAGGAGGAATGTAGGATGGGGGAGTGATCAGAGGTGGTGATTAGAATCCTGGAAATGACACACCTGGAGAAACAGCAGCTCACTGAGCAGGCGGATGAAGGAGAAGGAGGAACCTTAGCTACTATTCCTCTCTTAATAGCAAAAGGGCAGACTCAGATTCAGACTTCTAGGATAGTAGACTGACTATTTCCTAGAAAAACATGTTTGTCCCTAGAGTCATCCACTGACAAGGATTACCATTTGGATGTGGCTCCTGCTCTCAGGTAAGTTGACGTAAACAAGTTGAGTTCTGAGACTTTGTGATGTGAATTGACATTTTCTGAATCAAGCCAAATGTCAAAGGCAATTGCTTCAGGAAAACAAAGGTCAATCCTTGGTCTGCAAAAGGCCTGATATCTGCACCTCACAGTCAAATGGGTCAGAAAGATACACACACAGGCACCTGCATGTATAAAAAGATAGCAAGCAAAGGTTCAACAGGGTAAAGTCTAGGGAAAAGAGAAACTGGTGTTCTGTATACTGTTTTTGTAACTTTCTGCAATTTTTGTATTATATCAATGGCAAAGTTGACCAAAAGATGTATATTTCCAGGAGAAGCATTTTCTCAGCTTGTAATCTGATTATTGTAAGTTATTCAAAGCTGATCAGGAGATAAAAGGTACCCCAGGTGAGACTTTCATGGGGGTGAAGAAGGAAAAGAGAAAGCCAGGAGGACATGAGTTCAAACTTCACTTCCAGCACTTGCTTGGATCCAGTAACTTTCTTGCAGGCACCAAGTTCAGGACAAAGACAGGAATGAGGAAGTGGGAAGATATGGAAGACATACACGGAATTAGCCATCAAAGCTAGACAGAGAAATGAACTTCTGGTTTTCTTAAGTCTTGTCTCTGTTGTGAGATTTAACATGTTAATGCTTGTAAAACCCTGAGGTTATTTGAATTTAAAAAAGCACTCAAAAATTACTCTGATTATTACCCATAAAGAATTACTTAACAATGAAATGTGTTGCTTTTTCACTGCTTTATAATTATTCGTTTAGTAAATCAGCTATTATCTTTCAAACAGGCCTCGATTTCTTGGCTGCCCCCAGTGGTATTTGGAACAGGACCTATCTTGTCTAAAACTTACACTGTTAGGTTTGGAGATTGTTCTACCCATTTTCCTATTGGCAGAAACCTTGAGAACACAGATCTCGACGCCTGAGGTTGATTACAGGCAGGAAAAGTTCCCTGCCTTTAACAGGCATTCCGCAAATAATCTGAGCTTCTGATAGCCTCGTGTCCTCAGCAGTAATCAACCAGAGTAAACCTGCACACAGGGAAGTAGTGCGATGTTGAGAAAGGACTCGTCAGCCGAAGCCCACAACAAACAAAAGGTGCCCCAAATACCAGCCTCCAAGACTAGCCGTGTGCGGTAATGAACCCGCCCTGAGATCCCAGTTGTGAGCATGACTCAGCAGGGCTGACCGCAGGGCTCAGCGGCAGAGCTGCACATGTTCCCAAGCACGGTGTCAGGCGGCCCCGCAGGTGTGTGTGTGCCAGGGAACAGGCCCAGGCCCTCCTACCTGGCTTCCCTGCCCCTCTCTAACACATCGGCACAAAAGCCCTGAAATCTAAAGACGGAAAACGAAAACAAACAAACAAACAACAACAAAAAAAACTTTAACTTTCACAAATATTATATAACAGGAAACGAGAGCGTCATTCTACAAATTGTGGAAACCAAAGTCAAGGTTCTATTTGTTCTGTGCCAGTTTTTAAAAGCATGTTTTAAGGATAGCAACAAACAAACAAAGATGAAAAGGTAAAAGAGCAAGAGTGCAAACCAGTGAGAAGTGCTGTCTCCCCTGTACCGGATGGTGCAGACATTTAGCCTCCCTTGGAGTCTGTGGAGGGCTGTCACGAGGGAGTGAAAAGCACACGACAACACACACAGTCCCAGAAGCCAGCACTCGCTGCTTTCTCTCCTCTGAAATATTGGAAATTTGTGACCATGGGACCACTGAGACTAAATCATAATTAATAGAGATGTGCAGTTATTGTATGCTATTGTCGGTCTAGAAGAAATAGAGACTGAAGGAGAGAAACAGTGTCCCCGGGAAGAGTTTAAGCCACACAGAGGCTCAGGAGAGACTGAACTGCGGGAAGCCAGGCTAGGAAGGAAGGTGTAGAAAGGAAACTGGAGAAAGAAGGTGAGATGCTGAAGATTAGAGGATCTGTCCTCCTCGGTTTAAACTGTTTTTTAAAAGAAGGACAGAGCAAAAAAGACATTGGAGAAAGCAGAAACGTTGAGTCAAGCTAGATCTCAGCTCTGAAATGCTGAAGAAAGCATTGCGCATCCAGAATAAAAGGAGAAAATGCATCCAAACCAAGTCCAGTAAGAGTGGGTGAGGCAGGGATTAAAACGGTTTCAGGAGGAGCCCAGCTCTCCCTCCAGGGGTGGAGGAAGTACTGCTGGGCTACCAGGGACCTTTCTGCTCAGTTGGCAAAGTGTCAAGAGGCCTAAGAGGAAATATTCCCATTCAGAGCAACCCTTGTCCAGGAAAGAGCCGAGCTGAATGTTGAGTTTCAACATAACCGTTTCCGGGCTGCAGCAGCTGCCTGCAACCATGTGTTTTGAGTGATCCTGATATTTGACCTTGTCAAATCTAACTGAAAAAAACTGTTTCTTGATTCATGAACCCCCCCAAACCTGTTTGATCAGCCTATGGGCCTGGAGTTGCTTTCTCCCCATGCACCCGGCTAGTTTTTAACACTTAATTTGTGGTAGTTCAGGCCTGACTTCCCCCCTCAGTTGTTTTCTTATCTAAGATGGGTTACATTGTGTGACAAGACCAAAAAAAAAAAACTTGAATTTTTTTACAAGTGATGAAGATCTTTTGTGTAAAATTAAATCAAGAGATAATATCATGATCAAAAACTAAGGTATGTGTTTACATTTTTAAAATGTGTTACAGCAAAAGACACATTGCCATTAATCTCCCTCAAAGTACTCCTTTACTTATTCAATTTGCCACTATCTGAGGCAGTTCTGAAAATCTTACTTTGTCATTATTTTCTATGAAGTGTGATTTTTTAAAAATCCAAGGGCCAGGGATTTAGCTCAAATGGTACTACACTTACCTTGGAAGCACAAGGGCCTGAGTTCTAACCTTGGTACTACCACTAGACAGAGGTTTTTTAAGGTTCTCTTTTACTTCCTATTAGCACATTTTGCAGTACACAGTGATTACATTCATCATAGGGCAGGGAGCTGGTACAGATACAGAACATATTTTAGTTATTTTATGCCCCCTTCTCATCTTCCTTTTCTCTCTCTCTCTCCACCTTTAAAGTACACACTCAGGGGCCAGGGATTTAGCTCAGTGGTTCCAGAGCCTGTCTTGCAAGCACAAGGACCTGGGTTCGATCCCTGGTAACCACATACAATGCTGGGTGTGGAAACTCCCACCCAGCAGCCACCAGTACCACATACCACAGTGCCGGGCGTGGTGGCTCACGCCTGTAATCTCAGCACTCAGGAGGCAGAGGCAGGAGGATTGCCATGATGTGAGTTTGAGGCTGAGCTCAGGGCCAGCCTAAACTACAAAGCAAGACCCTGTCTCAAAAAACCTAAAATAAATAAATAAATAAAGTACACACTCAGGACAGCTCAAGTTGGAGGCACCCTTGAGCCTAGGGCTGAGTACATTCGTGTGGTCTTGGGGTATCTGCAGTGTGGGTAATCTAAGACATCATTCACATTGTCTTTCAGATCACCCACTCGTGGGCTTTATCAGAATGCAATTATTTGAAGTCGACTGCCCAGAGATTGTTGCTTTCTTAAAGATGGCAGTGTATCAGGCGAAGAACTTTACAGGTGAAATAAATAGGCTCTGAGTCCAGTTTATAAATTTACTGTGTTTTAAAATGCTGATTATTTTGGGGGAAGTTGGGGGAAATTAGGTTCCTGAATAGTGAAAAGGCTTGAGTAACTTTTCCTAAAAGTGCAAGTTAAAAATTATTATTTTTCTCCCCTCTTTTCTACCTGTCCCCATGTCCTCTATCCTACCTCAACATCAGCAAGCCCTCTTTGCTAAAGCTGAGAGTGCGGCTCTTCACCTGCAGCCATGGCTTCCAGTGGACCACACCACCATCACCATGGCAACTACCACCTTCCTTTCACTTAGTTGTTGTCTCCGTAATCGTTCAAGTCCCTCCCCAGTCACTGCTGGTGTTTTCACCATCTACAGGAAGAGCAACTACCCCATTTCTCCCAGGACAGAGTGGTTTCCTGGGGGGATGGGGAGTAGCACTAAAATGGGTTTGGTTCCAGCCCAATCCAGACAGTTGGTCATCCTACCACCAGGATCATCACCACCGCTACTACCCCTGCCTCGTATCTTAGAATTCCAGGGAAAGACAGTGCAACACACTTCTGACCCAACAAGAAGATATGGAGCAGTCTTCCTCACCTTGGGTGTGCAGCCAGATGTCCTGAAACATACATGTGAAACAGACATGTCCATTTTCCTACAGAACTGTGCAGTCCTGTGAGGCTTGCCTGCCCTTCCTCTGTCCATTCTCTGTCCATCTGACTGCCCTATCCCCACAGGTGTGAGATGGCCCAGACCTGGCGTCTCAGTACTCCCTTACCTTTGGGGGGTCTTTCTGCACATCCTGAGATACAGACTGTCTGTAAAACATCCTGTAACTGTCTGTGTATGGGCATCAAGACAACGTGCAGAGTGCAGGCCACTTTCTCCTTAAAATATGACAATGTGTTATGCCAAATGCTCAAGGGTAGGAAAAGGTTACTTCTTTGAAAAAGAAAAAAAAATGAAATTTTTGAAGGAGAAATTTCTTAATTTTACCAAAAGCTTTCTTTCAAAAAAATCAAAATAAAGGTTAATTTGTTGACCTTTATAAAAGTCACCTGTGCTCACTTCAAGAGCTTAAAAAATAGGGAAAATCATACAAGTTTAACCTCCACATCATCCTAAATCCCATCCTCCCAAGACAACCACTGTTAATATCTGTATCCACTTGATGTACATCCTCCCATTTTCACTTATATTTGCACTTCCATTGTAGACTGCTTTAAATAAGGTCATACATGCTATAGAAACTGCATAGATTTGCATATCGTAATAGCATATTTAACTTCTGAATGTGTCATGAACTTCTTTCCTTGTTGGCAAATTGACTATCTGATACCTCATGTGTTCCATGCTAGACCATGGTGTGCCCTCCATTGAACCTGGATAGGAAGCAGCAGAAATTTCCCTAAGAAAACCTTTTCCTCAGAGGAATATATCCACTTCATTGTATTACGATACCACTTACCAAACCTAGCATAGGTTGGTAGTCTGCTGCAACAGTTTACACAGCAGTCCACAGAATATCAAGAAGCAGATCTTGATTAAATATCACCAGAGGAAAAAAACAGAGAATCCAGAGGCGCCCAAGCCTAATAGCAATTCATATTCTGTTACCAACAGTAACTCAGTAATTCGTGTAAGTGAGAAACCATTCTAGAAAATAAAAACAGAGGAAAAAGTAATTGTGAAATATTGGTGAGGTCATCCAAATTTAAAAAATGAATTCACAAGAGCTGTGAGTAAAGGAATTAGTGATCCAGAAGGAAGTATAGATAAAGCCATCAGAGGAAAAAAAAAAAAACCCTTAAAAAGATAAGAAAAAGAAGGCAAATATGAAAAGGGTTCTCCAGAATTCAGAGACTATAGTAGATAATAAAAAGGAAACATATACAAAAGGAGATGAGGGCCAGGGATTTAGCTCAGTGGTTCTGGCGCCTGTCTTGCAAATGCAAGGGCCGGAGTTTGATCCCCGGTAACCATAAACAACAATACTGGGTGTAGAGACTCACGCCCACCAGCAATCAGAACCATATACCACAATGCCTGTAATCCCAGCACTCAGGAGGCAGAGGCAGGAGGATTGCTGTGAGTTCAAGGCTAAGTTCAGGGCCGGCCTGAACTACAAAGAGAGACCTTGCTACTTGCATCCACATCTGGCCATTAACTGTGCTCCTTGGGGGTACCTTGCTGGACAGGCCACTAGCTTTATGTTCAGTGGAAGTGGCTGAGCAAAAAGGAAGCAAGAATGGGCACCATAAATATAAAACACTTTTTCAAAAATAATTGCCTGAGAAAGAGGCTACTGAGAAATGATGGATGGGTACCTTGAGGTCACAAAGCAGACTAAATATACAGCTTGTACATATGGTTTGAAAGTGCTATATCCCATTATCTGGCCATAGCAACTGGTTCAGAGACACAAATGGAATTTAACACAGTTCAGTCAGAACCAATGAGTCTTGATTATAGGAATTTTCTTAAATCTTACATAGAAAATAAACTTTCTCTAGGGCTAGAGATTTAGCTCAGTGGTTCTAATGCATGCCTCACAAGCACAAGGTCAGAAGAAAATACACTTTCACTACAGCCTTTTTTAATCTAAGAGAACGTGAGATAAGTACAGCTGTAGCCATCTTATTGTTACACAGAATTTAAGAATAACACCAACACACACAGGAATGCAAAATAAAACCAAGAGGTAGGAAAAAACCAAGAAACTCTTTCGATATATTTTCAGTCCTAGTACAATCTGATCAACCTACGTGTTCCCCTTTGAATTTATTACTTGCATTAGCCAATATACTTTCTTCTTTGATTAAGTCAAGTTTCACTGAGTTTTTCTGTCTCTACTATCAAAGACTTAACTGATACAGAGATGTCCAGAAACAGAGCATAGTAAGTGACAGATTCTAAGATATGGAATTAGCTGAGCTGAGGTGAGGTTGAATACTTTATACTTACTAAAATGGTTCAACAATGGCGCTCTTTATAGGAAATCTGCAGGATGTTAGAATCTTTTGGCCCACGTGAAAGTAGAGACTGACGAAGATTCACTCTGTCTTAGAAAGCTCTTCTGTATGTCTCGCATGTTATAGAACATGGAGGTAGACTCCAAGTTCAATTTAGAGTTGGGATATGGGCAAATAACTACAGGGGAGATAACTTGTTAGGCTGGTTTGTGGAGACATTGGTTTTCTAGACATTACTTAACCCTAGAGTTAAATAGAAGTAAGTTGCAACTCTTAAGACATACATTTACAGAGAAACTTATGTTTGTAAAGAATAAGATCCCATAATGATTTCCAACTTACAGTGACTCAACTTATCCCTTTTTTACTCCATGATGACTCAAAATGCTTTCAGTTGAAACCATACTTATAATTTTGAAGGCTGAAATTTTCCAGGCTAGTAACATGATATTTTCTCACAGTGTTGGACAGGGACAAGTAGTCACTCCCAGTTAGCCTCAGTGAGATTACAAATGAAACAACCAATACATTCTGCGGTGCTGTATAACTGAGTTACAATATTTGGTGGTTTTGAGTGGCTTAGATATACTTTTGCCTTATGATAGATATTATCAACTTACTATGGATTTATATAGAAGTAACTGCATCAGAAATTGAGAAGCACCTGTACTTGGCTATTAAAACAACCCAGACTTCTAAACCCATGACATAAAAAGTGGACTTACAATTTATAACCCCCCCCCAAAGAGCTTCTTCTCCAAAGCCCTTTTTAGATATGGTCACATTTGGCAAAAGACAGGGGGCTTCTCCACAAAATACTCCAGAGGTAATCATAGAAGCTGACCTAGGAGCTCACATTTATGACAAGAAAAGGAAATTGTGTTCCTGTAAATTAAGATATATGTGTAGTTCTTACCTATGTTTTCTTTTCCCCAATGAGTTTAAATTGTTTTTATTGTGTTCTTTCCTTTTTGACCATTCTGTGTTGTAACGTGGTGATCAAGCCTCGTTGAGTAGCATTCATCGAAGTGTATAACATGACATGAAAATCCAACTGAGTCAACCGAACACTCCCCTGGAATCTTGTGAGACTGATTATTTTGCTAGTACTTGGGATGGTCTCATTTTAGGAGAAATGACAATCTGGACAACAGAAACCAATACTGCTCCATGCATAACAGAGTCATTTTCAGCTTCCTGCCAGGTAATAACGTCTGAGCCAACATTTGCCCCAGTGGAAAGGTGACATTGTAAGCTGGGTACGTGTAGTATCTCTTACCTGTTATGATGAGAACCCAGGCCAGTCATCTGTAGGTTTTGGAAAGGACTGTGTCTGAAAGTGCTGGGATTAAATCCAGCTAGCAGAAGCCTCTCACTTCCTCCCTACTGCCTACCTCCAAAACACAGCTCATTGGTCTGTTGCTTTTCCCATCTGCCGCTGTGATCAGGGGTACACCTCACTTTGATGGTTCCCGAAGTCTGGGGAGTCTTCCCAGAGGGACCTCAGCAGGGGAGCAGCAAGAGGCCCCTCACAAACCCACAGAGCTAATGCTAAGTGAAAAAAATCGTGAGCTGTGATTGGGCAACAGAGGGAATGGAAAATAGAAGTGGCTGCAATGAAACAGCCCCAGGAGGAAAACTAGTGACAACCACTCTCAGCTAGAAAGGTGGGGCAGGAGTTAGCATTCACATAAATGAAACGTGACTGTGGAGAGAAAATAGGACTTACTCGTGAGTGATTCACTAAGCCTTCTTCATCTCTGGTGAATTCAAATACTGCAGATGGTGGAAGAAAACTACTCATTCCAAAACGTGGGGGAAATTTTTAGACTCTTCATTTTCGTCATTGGTTTTGGGAGGCTGGGTTTTTCTGCTTTTGTTCTCTATGTTTTTCTTGGGTTTTTTTGTTTGTTTGTTTTCTGTTTAACTTAATTTTCTTTTGCTTCTCAATAAGACCCATGATTTCAATTTTCTCTCCTTTTCATCTGGCTCTTCTTTATTTTTCAATTTTTATTTATTTCATTTTCTCCTTCTCCCCTCCATTTTTACTAGTATTACTACTAAGCTTTATTAATCTTCAGATATTTAGTTGACTAACTTATCGATGTTGAATTCTCTTCTACTGCATAGTTGTTACATTAAAGTAAATATGCACTGTGTGCTGATATTAGGTTAGTCTTTGTGCTGATATTATTACAGGTCTCTTTTCTATTGTTAAGGGTGGTATAATGATAATTTCTAGTTCTTCTATATGTCAGTATACAGTTTGTCACTGATATTATTGTTGCTAATATCACTACCATTTTCAGGGTTGCAAAACTGTCACATTAATTTATTTTTACTGTGTGCCAACATCTAGTTTGTCTTTGTGTCATCAAAAACTCTGTAGTTCATTTCTGAAGAACTGGATCCTGTGCCAATTAAATTACCCTGCACCTTCTCATTCCCAAATCAAGAGAGTGGTCAGATCTCAGGACAGAGACGGACAAAGACTCATAGTTGACCATGATCTTCATTTAAACAATAAAATCTTCCCACTTTTATTAGTCCACAAACCTTAGCAAAAATCAGAAATATGAAAATATAAGATAACAAAATGGCTCTAAAAACTCCCAGATCCCTGAATGGGGGGAAAAATCAAAAGCCAAACAGTCAAACAAAATGAAGTGATTAAAAAAAAGAGGAAAACACCCACATCGATAAGGTATTGATCAGTTCAGAGAGGATATAACTAAACTGGTAATGGACTTAGTAAGAGAAATGATCAAGGAGCTTACAGAAGACATGCACAAAACCTACCTGAGCTAAACAGAACTATGTTTTATAAAGTGACCATGTTAGCAAAGAATTAGAGTCCATGAAAAGTTGTGAAACAGAAATCCAGGAGATAGAAACTTCTGGACTATGCAGGCAACAGAAGTGACAGATGTGGGAACACAGCATTAGAACTAGAAAACAGAGAGGATGCAGATGACTGTGCGCTCTAGATACCTTAAGGACACCAAGAGAACACAGACAATAGATCCAACAGCTAATAGATAATGGAAAGAAGAGTAATTTAGGTTAACTGGAATTAGTGAAAATTCAGGAAACATCACAAATGACATTTAAACACCTGTTTACAGATAGAGCAGAAAACTGTCCAAACATGAAAAAAACATTTAACATGTAGCTCAGCGAAGCAATCAAAGTCCAAATCACTGAGATCAGAAAAGAACTTCTCCATGACATATTACAGTCAAAACTATTCAAAACAAGGACAGAATCTTATCAGCAACTACAGAAAAAGCAACAAATCATTCAGAGTTATGGCAGATTTCTCAACATAAACTTTAAAAGCCAGAATGATATTTCAAGCACTCTATTCTCAAAACAGAACAAAACTTCAAAGCCAAATTAATATATCCTGATGAAGAAATAGGGTCTTAAGATGATGAAGAAATTTATGGCCACTTAACCAGCATTCCCAACAATTCTCAAGGATAGTATCAAAAGGGACGGTGAAGCCAAAGCTGCAAAAATGCCATAAATGAATGCATCAGGTAGGATGAGAAGTCAAGTAGTGAAGAAAAAAAGAAATCAGCAGAAAAATAATGTAAAAATAGGAATAAGTCAGTATCT
>PVIR01025529.1:0-24820 GCA_004026965.1 Petromus typicus | reverse complement strand
CAACTTGCTTTGGCTTTAAAACTCTGCCTCCAAGAATGCACTGCTCTTTCATGTGTGCTGTGGTTTCAGTGCAGTTGCTCCTCTGAAACCCATGTTGAAATCTGACTGCCAAAGACACAGTTGAGAGGAGATGAGGTTTTTCAGAGAGGTGAACACCGTCCCTTCCTCCCCCCCGCCAAGGAGTGTGCTTCCAAGAGCAGGTTGACATATAGTGAGATCACTAGGGATATTTGGTCTTTAGCACTTACCTGCTTGGCTTCCAGTGTTCCTCTCTGTAATGACACAGCACAGGGCCCTCACCAGATCAGCTATCTCGTCTTGGATTTCCACTCAGCCAGTCTCTGAGCTATAGCCAGCATGAGACTAAGTCCCCATGGTCTGAACCCTCTCTGAACCCTAGATGACATTTCTGTGGGGCTTGGCAGGACCTGCCTCATAAAGAGTCACTCACTTGTGGACAAAGTTCCCGTGAGCTGTAGATGTTGCCTATTTATAAAGTCTCCCGGGCTACATCCCAGTCCTACTTCAGCTTCATGGCTGCCATAGCTAAAAGTCAACAGCACACAGATTTTAAAATACCACTTTCCTGTCCTTGAGAACACTGTATAAAGCACCAAGGTCAACATCACCTACATGATATCATGTCCAGAGCCCCAGATCATGTGCTTCGGCTCAGCAAGAGCCTTGCCAGGTGTTCTTTGGCTTCTCAAAGCTCCTGGGCAGCGAATATAGCATGAATGTGACCTGTTCTTGGCATGAGTTAAGAGCAAATTAAGCAATAAATAAGGAGTAAAACCAATGAATTAAAATACGACCTTTATTTCTGAAGAAATTGAATGTGGCCTATACTGTAGGCCAGCAAGTGTTCTAATGCTGCACCCAGATCTAAACTGATGTGCCCACCAAGTTATGAGGCTCAACTCATAAAACAGTTTCTAATGTTTCCTGGATGAAGAAAGAGAGAGTAGATACTTTCACATGGAGGCTCATGGGAAAGGGGGCTTCTGCCCACATTCATCAGAACTCATCTACCTGATCAAGTCACTTCTCCCAGGTGAGAGATGAGAAAGAACAGCAATAGAATAGGGATGGTATTATTATTATTATTATTACTGTTATTATTATTACTGTGTCCAGCACTAGGGATTGAGCCTAGGCCTTTGCACTACATCCCCAGCCCCACCCTGCCTTTTTTTAAACAGTGACTCCTTAAATCACTAACTTGCCCAGACTGGATTCGAAATTTTAATTTTCCTGCCCCAGTCTCCCAGATTACTGTGATTCCTGTCATTCCTCTGGGCTAGGACATGGATACTCCTAGTTGAATTCTTTCTATGTGGAAGAATACATCAGGGGTAAGGAGGAAGTATTCCTCTAAGCAACGTAGTGTAAAAGTTCAACATAGTTCTGCATGAAACCAACTTCTTGTACAATTATTTTCTGTCCCTTAACATGTATTTACATTTTAAGGACTGGAATACTTGGGGGACTAAATATTAATGTTTTTGTTATAACTTTCAGATATAATCCATATGCAAATTTGATATTTAACATCTTTATTTCTAGCTTCTTTTTCATGGATCAGATAGTAAATATTTTCAGTCTTTAATTTCTGTTGCAGTTGCTGTACTATATTTATAGTGGAAAGGAACCATATATGATAGGTAAATAAATGGAAGACTGTGGCTATGTATCAAGGAAGTTGTATTTAAGGTTAGATGATTTGATCCAAAAAAAAAGAAAGAAAGAAAAGAAAAACAAAGATAAAAGAACTTATATAAAACTTGTTATAGAGGCATCGAGATTTAGCTCAAGTGGTACCGCACCCCTGCCTTGGAAACACAAGGTCCCAAGTATGATCCCTAGTACCAGAAATAAAACAAAACAAAACAAAGCAGCTTATTATAGAGAAACTTAAAAGGCCTTTGGTGTATTAAAATATGTCTATATGTATATGTATATGTATATATATATATCTTTAAAAAATTTTAAAAAATTTTTATTGGTACATTACATGTATGCATCATGATTGCACTGCATAATGGGGTTTGTACCAGTATAAGACACGACTTAATTCTCATTTTTTCCCATAGCCCTACCCACCCTACCGCCCCCCCATATACATAAAATTTGTTTCCTTATTTTTTTGTTACAATCTCATCATTTTCCCCCCTTCATCCTATTTTACTTTGAATATTTTCTATTTCACAATATATAACATACAATAGTAGGACTCATTTACATCCTTATTTTCTCATACCAGAGAAAAGATGCAATATGTACCTATCTGTGCCTTATTTATATCTCTTTATACATTTAAGTATTTACTTATTTATCTAGGCATTGGCAGTACTAGGATTTGAACCTGGAATTTTCTCACTGAGCTATGTCACTGGTACTTTTTTTTCCTAGTTTTTAATTGTAGGTCAGTCTTGCTAAATTGTTAAGTTGTGAAGCTGGACAATAACTTGGAGTCCTTCTGCCTCAGCTTCACAGAGCACTAGGATTACAGGGGTATATAACCACACATGGTTGTGTTTCTATTTTATGTAACTTCTGCCATTCACATTTGATGTCATGCCAATATGTCAGGTGTTCTTTTTTGTTGTTGTCGGGTTTTGTTTTGTTTTGTTTGAGGCAAGGTCCTGCTTTTGTAGTTCAGGCTGACTCTGAGCTTAGTCTTGAACTCACAGCAATCCTCCTGCCTCTACCTCCCAAGTGCTGGGATTATAGGCTTGAGCCACCACGTCTGACTCTGGTATGTGATACTGATTGCTGGTGGGCATGAGTCTCCATGCCCAGCATTCTTATACGTGGTTACCAGGGATTGAACCCGGGTCCTTGCACTTACAGGGCAGGTGCTGGAATCACTGAGCTAAATCCCTGGCCCTAATATGTTAGTTTTCATGTGTGCAACTTTGCAATCTAAAGTAACTGTTTTAAATTTTTGTCTGTACATTTGGATCAGCTGCAAACTTGAAAATCACCAGTCTCAGCTCTGTCTTTCCAGATTTTGGTCTCACTTGGCTAGAGTAGGGCTCTGCACTCATATTTTTAAAATGCATTTTAGCTATTTCTCTACATTGACAGCCTTGGTTGCTGGATCTGACTTTCAATACCAAAGAAAGAAAAAACCTAATTATTTGAATTATTGATTTGCAGACCCATCACAAAGCAACTATTACTAATTTTACACAATAACTACAAAAGTGTGTTACATAAAAACATGAAAGTTTTAAGGAAGTTCCTGAGTCAAACACAGCCCAGCTCTTTCATCTGTCTTTGATGTCCATCTCAGCTGATGCCAGGTTTCTGAGAGGAGAGAAACTACATGAATATGCTGTTAGCTCCAGAGGCTTCCTGGAACACTGGTGATTTCATGTAAACTATTTATAAAGATACATATATTAAGTGTGTAAATAGTTGTAATGTGTTTGCACTTTAATTTTTAAAATCAATTCATTTTTCCTGGCTAAAAACAAGCCTAGAACAGAGGGTAGGCTTCTTGACATAGAAAGAATATTAATACTTACTGGCTTTCCACCTTATCATTGCTTTTAATTGCTGTAATTGCTTTTAATGCACAGATTTTAAAATGGCCAAAACCTAGGACGTTGGGCCAGACTGAGCAGAGGTGAAGGAAGTGCACAGAACAATAGCTAATGCTTTGAGCTGCGCCGTTTCATTCAGTTTTTTTTTCACCAGAGCCATCTTGTTCTGGTCACACTCCAGACAACATCTGCTGGAGCTCCTAAAACATGACCGTTTGATGCCTGAATATCCCGCCATTGCTGGGGAGTTAGCTTTGCATTACACTCTGCAGCTGTGGCTTCCTGCACAGCAATTTGAACTCTCTCCCCAGTTGCTCTGCTGGGATCTGTTGATAACACTCTATCATTCTGGCTCATGATTTTAACTGAAATTTGCCTTTCACTTTTGAGTCACATTTCAGCATGAACTTGAGGTGTGGGGTAAGCCACCTGCTCATGCTCTGTCCTCACGGTATCATCCAAGAGCAGCGCACTTGACACAGGCTGGTGGATAGATGGTTAGAGTGGTGATCACTGATCATTGTTTGGTTTTGAAAACTAAGTGCCCAGGCTGATTTCAGTATAGGCAGATTAACGGATGTTCACACCGTCCTCCCTGAGCCTTTGCAGCCTCCCACACAGACTCCCCTGAGCATGCGGAATCCAGAGGAGTTCTGTAAACCCACATTGACAGAAACTCAAGCTGACTTGAAAGAGTGCTGCTGTTTCTTTTTTTTTATTGAAATTTTTATTGGTGCATTACATATACATATCATGATTGTACTCTACAATGAGAATTTGTACCAGTATATGACACAATTTAATTTTCATTTTTTCCCATAGGCCTACCCACCCTACCACCCTCCATATACATAAACTTTCCTTTCTTTTTTGTTATAATCTCATCATTTTTCCCCTTCACCCTATTTCACCTTCAGTATTTTCTATTTCACAGTATATATCATACAGTTCTAGAACTCATTTACATCTTTATTTTCTCATACCAGAGAAAAGATGTAATATGTACCTATCTGTGACCTATTTATTTCACTTATGAGGATATTCTCGAGGTATGTCCATTTAAGTATATGCCGAAGACCCTACAGAAGACCAAGACACAAGACAAATGAAAAAAATCGTGACTTGGTTTCTCCGAACTTACTCCTTCAGACTTCTTTATTCCTTATCCAATAAATAGTAATATGGAAGACTGAAATAGGCTGGGCCTAATCCTATTTCTCTTTTACCAGTTTTGTTATCTTGAGCTTGTTTATTTTCTTCTTTCTCATCCAAAAATAGGAACAACAATGTACTTATGTCATCTGCTTAGTAAGAAGATAACCTGAGATAGTATTTGTACGGCACTTAACAAACCAAAAAAACCAGAAAGTAGACACTCCGAAATGGTTATTAAAAGGATGGCACTGGACAGCTATTACTGTGTTATTCTACTATTAAACAATGATGGCTTTGGTCTCTGCTGTTCATGTGATTGTTCTCCATCCAAAAACAAATTATAAACTTTTCATCAAGGACAAACGCTTTGGTTTCCTTTTTCCTTCCCCTTTTTTAAGAAAAAAACATCTTGAGGTTTTTAAATACAGAGTGCTATGTGTTTTCAAATGTATCAATCTAAAATTTATGAGTCCTGTAGAACAAATGGATTTTCTTTATTAGCAGAAGATATTCTATTTCTATCTTGTTTTTTTCTCTGGTTGGCATAGAAAGATTATTATATCTTTTGTGGCCAGGGTGTCAAATAACCTTGAATTATTAAGTGGGAACAGTCTTCCTTTTCAGTTATCTGTCATTCTTTTCGATGACGCCAGGGAGTGTCCCACTTCCAGATTATTAAGGCTATCGTATTGCAGCTTATTTAGTAGAGTTAAATAATACTATATCAAATATACTGTTTGTATCTTATGTTTAGTTTTTATTTTTATAAACAGGTTAGCAAATTACTATTTATTTTCTCAAAATTTTATTTGAATAAAAATTGAGCTATTTGAGGTGAGCATGGTGGTGTACGCCTATAGTCCTAATGCTCTGGGAGGCTGAGGCAGGAGGACAGGGAATTCCAGCCTTACTTGGATAATTTAGCAACTTATGATATACTTGATATAGTTAAACCCCATATCAAGGCTTAAAAATGATTGAGGGGAAAATCATTGGGGATAAATTGGGAATGTAGTTGAGTGGAACCCCTCTGGGTCCACTACTAAAAAAATAATCTGTTTATATCTATCTATCTGTATGATTTATCTGTATCTGTATATCACTAAGTGTTTGTGCATATTGATATGTCACAGGAAATTAAAACAAATGGTTTCCAGCCTCCTATGCCTGGGAGTGAGTAACCCAGAGGAGCCCTCAGTGAGCATCTAAAGAGTGGGGTTCCACTCCCGGCTGGGGAAGCCACTACTAGAGTTGTAACCTCGGGTGAGTTCACTGAATTACTGAGTAATAATGCAGTTGATTTCTCTATATAGAGAGCCCGGGCCAATTGCCCTTAAGAACTTTACACGGGGAGACTAGAGCGGATGACCTGCTCTGTTCCTGCAGAGGGCAGGGCTTCTTAGTGGGGCAGTAAGGACATGACTGACTCCATCAGTGCTCGGAGGAGTCTCCCCTGAGGGTGGTGATTTGATAGCCCTTCCAGATGAATGTTATTCTACAGCCTCCTCCACCTGTTTTACCCCTATGGGTTGCAAAGAACAGGGAGGAGTTAAACAAGACTGCAAGAAGAGTAAGAAGACCACCTCAGACTGCCCTAGTGAGAATGAAAGACAAGTGTCGTCTGAACAGAAGTCTCAAACCATTGTAACAACCAAGCTGTCCTAGTGCCTAAGCAGTTGGCTTACTCATGAGGTCTTTTTCTCTCTGATGAGTTAGACTCTTTCTATCTCCACTGAAGATGTATTTCATTCTGAAATTCTTCCTTCTATTTATCTATGTTCCTTCATCATCATGTACCTCTTGCTTTTGTTTTTTTATTTTGGTTTTGGATGTTTTTCTATTACCTCAGTAATGTTCACCTGGAAATAATTACTTCATGGAAAATAAAACATTTGGTAAGCAAAAGACTTGTCAAATGGAAAACATTCATGTAAAAGTGTTATTTAAAGCACTTTAGTTAAAAATATATTTTTCTTAAATAATATACAATTACGTAGTGTTGGTGCAAATACTAAAATTTGACCCAAAGTTCATTCTTTACGCTTTTCATATGTCTGGCTCCCGATAATGCCCACTGAATAAAACATGTCTATGATCTTTATTTAATTATTATTTTTCTTAAGAAAAGAAAAATAGTTCTATCAGGGCTCAGGGTTGATGTTCATGTGCTGAAGTGTGAGTATTACTTAGTTTACAGGAGCAAAGGTACGGGTCATTATAGATAAAAGAAATCTCAGAGATTATCTAATGTGTGTGTGTGTGTGTGTGTGTGTGTGTGTGTGTGTGTGTGTGTTTGTATTTTATGAGCAGACAGGCAGAGGCCTGAGTATTCAGTGAACTCACCCAAGGTTACAACTCTAGTGGCTTCCCCAGGCGGGAGTAGAACCCCACTCTTTAGACTCCCACTGAGGGCTCTTCTGGGTTACTCACTCCCAGGCATAGGAGGCTGGAAACCATTTGTTTTAATTTCCTGTGACATATCAATATTCACAAACACTTAGTGAGAAAAGTTGTCTCTTTTAACTTAATACTACAAAGTTATTTATTACAATTTACTCACCTTTTTATTAAACATTTCATAGTATATCCCCTAGAAACTTTGAGTCCTAATTTATTAATAGATGTTAACATGAACTTCCTGCTCATCACTACCCATAATTAAGATCAAAGCTCACATGAAAACTTTCTCAGGAATTGACTTTCTTTTTATTCAGTCATTGGAGGTGAGGAAATTACATTCTCAAGCTGTAGTTTGCCAGGTGATCCATCATCTCTTCAAAGCAATGTCTTTTCTTTTGTATTTGTTTCTTAGATAAACAATGTTGCAACATTTTCTGCTGAAGGGAAGGTAGGAAAACAGTTATTGTCTGAGAATATTGCTTATGCATACAGTTTCTCCTTGGGGAATATTGAGTCATGTCAAGGAGTGTTTTAATCTGCTGGATTGTTTTATATACAGAAATGGAAATCATTTTCTGAGACAACTTCTGTCTGCAAATGGCAAGTGCACCCTTAAATTATATATACATATATATATCACCTATATATATCACCTATATATATATATCACCTATATAATTTAAGTATATCAAATAAGTATATTATCATGTGTGGTGTGAGGACATTCCAGTCAGTGACAGGCTGCATACATGGCAGTGATCACAGAAGATTATGAAGAAGCTGCAAAATTCCCATCACCCACTGACTTCGTAGCCAGTGCAGCACTATTGCACAAAGTTCTGCTCATAGGTTGATGTGATGCTAATGCAAACTAACCTACTTACTGTGCTACCAGTTTGTACAATTACATACAGTACATAATACTTGAAAACAGTAGTACATGACTCACTGATTTATGTGTTTACTATACTATAGTCTTTAATCATTAAGGTGCATTCTTTGTACTTAAATAAAAAATGCCTTTTTTTAACAGTAAAACAGTATGCCAGGTTACACTGGCAGTAGTCTCATACCTCTCACTGTATACATCTTCTGGCTATATTAGAAGCCACATGGAGCCCTTGCCCCATGCCACCTGGGCCTGCCTAAGTACTTATGTGATGTTTGCATGACAATCAAACCCTGTAACAAACACCTTTCTCAGAACATATCCTCCTCATAAGGTTGTGTGTGACTGTATAGAATTCATATATATATATATATGTGTGTGTGTGTGTGTGTGTGTGTGTGTGTATACATATATGATGTACATATATATATATACATATATATACGTATATATATATGTATATATATATACATATATATATACATATATACATATATATGTATATATATATATATATATATATATATATACACATCTACTTATTAGTATCACATTTTTAAAGTGTCTCTACAATATATTTCTGGCCCATGATTGTAAGAAGTAATCCTGGGGTCAGTGACCTAGCTGAGCAATCAGTCTAGTGTGTGAGGTGGTGGACACACTAATTACTGTGACCATTCCATCACATGTATGTAACAGAACATCAGGCATATGTAACCCACAGGCATATATCATTATGAATAAAACTAAAGTAACAAGTACTTAAATATATGTTTAGATAGTGTCATTGATGCAAAACCACACATGATAATTCATCTACTAAGACCAATATAAGTATCAAATTCTAAGCTCGATTTCTTACAGGCTATCTATTTTTAAAAATAAGAACAAATTCTGAGTTAGAGAAAAATACTATGAAAAGTAAGAATTTTTCAAACTCAATGTTACTTCAAAGCTGATTTCTGTGTTAAAAATCAAAATAGGAATGCCTTCTCAAAGTACATACCAGTAACTAAGTAAAGAAATGTGTCTCATCCTGGGTACTGTGAAAGGAAGGAAAGAAGAATGAAAGAAAGAAAAAGAGAAAGAAAACCTTTTAATTTAAAAAAATAGATAAAAGTTACATTGCTTAACATATTTGCCAGGACAAAAGAGGGAATAATATCTACTGAGAGGTGTAAATTCTTTGGTCAACATCCTAAAACCTGAATGCACTGTTCTACAGAGTCTCTAGTCGCTCTTAATCTTTCTTACTTTGAGGTTATGGGTATTCTTAGCCTGATCATGTATTTGAAACTATAAAAACTGTAGGGTGAAGTGAATTCTGTCCTCTGAATGCCCTGAAGTGATATGCAGCATTTTATAGGAATGCACACTAGTACATTATTTTTAAAGGGGAAAATGACTCACAGAATCATTCAGATTCCCAGAAGGATTTGCAGCATAGCCAAGGTTAAGAGTGACCACAGGGCGTAATGCAAATGGAAGCAGAGCAAAAAACAGAGGGAAGCCAAAAGTGAGGGGAAGGCCAGGGGATGTTAAGAGCATTAAAATGTGTTATGCACATACTAACTCCTCAGAATGAATATCATCACTATGTACTGCAAACATACTCATAAAAATAAAAATTTGAAAGAAAAAAATTAATAATCAAATATATCAAATTTTTAAAATGAAAGTAGAACTTCAAGCATCTCTCAATTGAAGAAAGACTCAAGATAAGCTGCCATTCTTCCCTAAAATGGGTTCATATTGTATCATCCTTTTTATATGAAATTTTGAAAAATGCAAACTGTAATGACACATAGTAGAGGACTGTTTGCCTGGGAATTGAAGGCAAAGAAATGGAAGGACAGATGATGTATCTTGTGATACTTTCACTTTTTTTCCTCTTAAATTCTTGGGCTATAGTATTAAATTAATTCTTATTTTAGGAGGGCGAATAATTTCTTGATTGCTAGGGTTCCATTTCCTAGGGACAGGAGATGAGCCATTCCTGAAGCCACTGAGTATCACATAAGCATTAAATGATAACAGTGACGGTGATGATGTCTGTGTATTATATTCTGACTGTGCACCAGAGATTTTATTTTTCAAATATTATATAAATAAATTTACACAAATTTCTAAAATAGGCCTTGTTCTCATGTTATCAGATGAACAAAATGAATATAGAGCAAAATTAGCAAAGAGCCCAGGATTATACAGTTAGAAGAAAGAATCAGAGCAAGAACCTGACTCCATAGAGAAGCTACTTCTCACTTTATTAATTCTTCAAAGAATAACCCAAAACTGAAAACCCTTATTAACTGTCAATTGGCTTTTCTCCAACTTACAAGCAGGATAGATTTGAATTTCTCCTAATGTTTCCTACTATGAAAGAGTCAACTTGCCAAGGAGATAAAGGAAGACAAAAAAGCTGGGATTGCCCATCATCCTAGGCAGTATAGAGATCATTTCAGTGTCATTCACCAGGATGATGACAGGTTAAAAACTAACTCTCCAAAGCGCATGACTGCTATATTTTTCTGTTAAGAGGTATCATTATTGATAATTATTTTAAAAGATTACATAAGTATCATTTTTACATCGTGCTCATTTTATTCAATGAAAATATTACTTTGCACTGATGGGTGGAAGAGCACATTTTATGAAATCAAGAAGCCATAATATTTCTCAACTATTTTAATCATACAATACTGTAGTAGGTTTATAGTATTGAAGTCTATAATTATAAATATAATATAGAATTCTTTCATCTTTATGAATACAAGGATTCAACATTTTGATTTTTTAATAAGATGATTTGTTCTTCCAATTAGTTTTATTTTATTATTTTTTTGGTTTTTTGAAAGAGTTTCACATTCTAATCTAGGCAAGCTTTGAACTCATTGTGTAGCCCAGGCTACTCTCCTGCATCACTTCCTGAGTGCTGGGATCATACGCATGTGCCACCACCCTCAACCTCTCACCTAGCTACAGACTCAAAATTGGCATTATCTGATATTTCACCTGGGAGACTCTGATGACCAAGGAAGGGCCAATCTGAATTCATTTCCTTTTGAAAGACCCACCCTGCCAATAACCATGTCCTAAATCTGCCCAAATGCCCATATTGCCCAAGGAAGGCCTCTAACTCTTGGCATTGCCAAAGAGATCTATCCCTCAGGTTTCTGAGAACCCCCTCAGCAAGTGAGGTCTCACTGTGTTCTCACATAGATTTTGACAGTGTGGCCCTGGGAGTAGTTGCAAACTTTTTAGAATAAAATACACACATCATGGGTAGTTTTATGTGTGTGTATAAAATCAGAAACAAGTGCCACCTACTCTACACTCTCATTTTTTCCTATTTTATTTTTATTTCCTGTTCTCAAACTTCAAACAACAGATTTATTAACTGTTTGCATGTAAACTGACCCTTAGTTACACTGGCTCATCCGGTGTTTGGTTGACAATATTCAGAAATTCAAAGGGATAGAAAAGACCGACAATAGCATTTCTTTTTAAACTAATGTCATTTCCTGCAAGAGTAACAGCTAACTTATATATTCTTTTTCCTGTCCAGGTTCTTCCTGAGTCTATCAAAAAGAACTTGTGGAAATTAATTCAGAAGAGAAATGGTCTAAGGATTTACCTGATCTGTTCAGCAAAAAGTCAGGAGGGCTGCAACTCAGAAAAATTTAAGAATTTTTCTTCCCATAGTTGAAAGATAGTCAACATATTTGGAAACTGGGAGTGAATATGGAAAGATTTAAATAAAATGGTAACTATATGTTCTATCTGTTTTTAGGGGGGGATATTATCTTCTTTTATAATCTACAGACTTTGACTTCTGCCTGGTATTTTTCACCTAAATGTAACAAAAGATCAGTTTCTTGGATATATAGAAATTGCAGCTATGATTTTCTGTCATTACTCGACAACTTGAAAAGTAATCAAGTTAGTGTTTGACTGATCATTTAGTAGGATTACATAATTTGGCTGATCAATTAGTATTACCACCATTTCATCAGAATTGCTTCAGTAGGTTCTACTTCTGAAGGTTATTAGAGTGATTTAAAGACTTGATTAAACACTAACACCAAACTTCCCTGCAGTGCTATCCCTTCCATAATATGTGACCATTACTTTGCCTCACCGTATAACTTTACAGATACTTATATATATGGAGATTTCTGTACGTATAATTGGGACATAATAATTTATATGTTTAATGTTCACAGTTGGATAAATTTTAACCTATTTTGCACCTATAAATTATATTGTTTCAGCATTGTAACTGATATAGTGATTTTTGTTTGTTTGTTTGTTTTTTGAGACAGGTTCTTGCATTGTAGTTCATGCTGGCCCTGATCTCAGCCTCGAACTCACAGCAATCCTCCTGCCTCTGCTTCCTGAATTCTGGATTTACAGGCATGAGCCACCATGCCCAGCACTGTGGTATGTGGTTCTGATTGCTGGTGGGTGTGAGTCTTCACACCCAGTATTGTTGTATGTGGTTACCGAGGATTGAACCCAGGCCCTTGCACTTGCAAGATAGGGGCTGGAACCACTGAGATAAATCCCTGGCTCAATATAGTGATTTTTTTTAATCAAAAAATTTTTAAAAGAGAAAAATGTTAAATAAAAGTATAATTTATATAGTTAATTATGAAAATTTGCTTTATTTTATTTATCCAATACCTTAGTAATATATTTTAGGTGGTGGATAGACTGAAATAAACTTAGCTCTTCTAAAACAACTCATATCTTTATTTACTTATTTTAATCTAACATTTCTTTTATGCTCTTTTAGTAACGAGCTAGATATCTTTGCAATCAAGGTTGTTTGTTTGTTTGTTTGTTTTGGGGGAGTTTAAATTTTATTTTTTAGACAGGCTCTCGCTTTATAGTTCAGACTTGCCCTGAAATCACTACATAGCCCAAGCTAAGCTCGAACTCACAGCAGTCCTCTGCCTCTGACTCCCAAGTGCTGAGATCACAGGTGTGAGCCACCACACCCAGCATTATGATGTGTGGTACCAGGGATCGAACTTGGGACTTTGTGCTTGCCATACAGACACCAGAACCACTGAGCTAAATCCCTGACCCCTGCAGTCCAAGTTCTGCAGGATCTACTTTTATAAATTCTGTGATACATTTATTTGATTCTGCATACTCTTATAGTTGCTATTCATTTTTTATTATCACATATATAATTTTCAAGGCAAATAAGACTGTTTGATCAGCTCTCACACTAAAATCACTTCTGACCTGAAGATGTCTGTCTTTCTCATATTAGCCCATATGCTGGTTAATGCACTCAAAAGTAAGCATCCTGAGAGACCCTGCACCGTTGGATTGGTACCAACATCTCCAAGGCCTTAGACTGGTCTGTGGTGTAGCCTGAGTCTGTAGGTAGGGCTGCGACGCGGTCTTACTAGTCTGTGTGGAGGCATGTTCCCGTCCTGCATCCTCACATTGGCATTTCTCGGAGTTCTCATGTGAGACTTTTGTGTGTGGAATCTCAGTGACTGGTGCCTGGATTTTCTGAGCTCATAATTAATCTACTTCTGAGCTGTAAAACCTTGTCTTTGTCCTAAATGGATACTGATTTATTTTAATGTCTCCATTTCTTCTGGCACTAGTTCTTTGAAAGATAAGCATGCTATTTGTAGGCCTCAGACATCCAGATAACACAAAGGGAATGAAGTACTGTTTTCAATATCTTCTTCTTGTAGCCTCAATATGAATATACACGCACGAAAAGAACTTTCTGGGGCTCAGTGGTGCCATGCCTGTGTGGCAAGTGCAAAGTCCTGAGTTCAATCCCCAGTACTGTAAAAGTTAAGTAAATAAATAAGTAGAACTTTCTGTGTTATTGCTCCCAAACAGCTGTCATGTTCTTGGGAGATGAGTGGGCCCACATATATTATATGTGATATTACACATTGTATTTGTACTATATATAATATTTGCAGCATGTATTTTATAATTTATATATAATTATAGCCTAATACATAAATACACAGAGATGATAGATAGATAGATAGATAGATGATAGATAGATAGATGGATAGATAGATAAATAGATGATGGATAGATAGATAGATAGACAGGACAGTGAGAGTCCCTTGGAGGTAATTTAGTTTTGCATCTTCACTAAGAGGACAGAGTACACACATGTAACTAATGTTTAGCAACTATTTAGAAAACTAATCTCTCTCTGATCCAAAAGGGGATAAATGCATAAATAAATTGACAGTTAATAACAGGTTCCACAATTTATTTACATCCATTTAATCAGAGCATTTTAAAGGTGAGCCATGACTGTTCAGACTCTGGGAAATGAGCTTTTAGTACTGTCTCTGCACAGTGAGTTATTTGCATACTTCGTCGGCTGAGAGACGGCAGCCCGGGAGGCCCTATAAGTTCAATGAGCCTCCGTCCCTCTGTGCTGTAGAGAATACTTGAGGATGAAACCTTGCAGTGACGGCAGGAAGTAAGCTATGTGGAGGACTCTGAGGCCTCACTGGCTTCTCAGTGCGGCTGAACCTTGCGCAGCTCCCACACTGGTCCCTCTTCACTGTTACTCCCTGAAACCAGCTGCTGATGTCCTTGGCTCTCAACTAGAGTAGCTGTTGGGGCAACAGCAGAGATTAGATCTAATTCCCAACTAAAATAGGGAAGGAAATGGCCGCCCTTTACCCTTTGGCTGACTACACACCAGCCTTGTGTTTATAAAGCCTTCAGCATATCACAGAGGAGACGTGGGGACAGACCATTTGGATGGCATATCCAAGTTCCCCCATATTTTAGGCTCAGAAGAAGTCAGTTCTCAAATTTAGAACTCTTTCTTTCTCTAAATAGCTCCCTACCTCTGATTTTGTTGAAACTAGGCAGAAGTCTTCCTTTGTTTTAAAAGCATATGGTCAGGGCTGGGGACTTAAGCTCAGTGATTCCTGCAGCTTCTTTGCAAGTATAAGGGCCTGGTGTTCCATCCCAGGTAACCACATCCAACAATGCCAGGCGTGGAGGCTCATGCCTGTAATGCTAGCACTCAGGAGGCAGAAGCAGCAGGATTGTTGTGAGTTCAAGGCTGAGCTCAGGGCCAGCCTGAACTATAAAAACTTTGTCTCAAAAAAACCCAAAAAACAAAAAACAAAAAAGGATATAGTCAACTTGGTTTTTTAAAAGGATCATTACTGAAAAGTTAATAATTTAAAAAGTCTACTTCTGTATAATCTGTACCATATATAAGTATTAGATTTTTTAGATTTGCCATTCTACTTTGAGACATTCTATTTTTAGCATTTTAGAAATGTCCTTCCTTACAGAATTGCCTTTGAGTTAATATAGCTTCTAATTCTTCTGCTAGATTTTGAGGCCCAGGCTTGCTCTTTTATTTTTTATTTTTTCTCTCTTCCTCCCTGCTTCCTTCCCTCTATCCCCTTCTGTCTTTCTCTTTCTTACTCTTCTATTTATTTCCCTCCTTTCTTCCTATACAATTCAAAGTGTTCTGTTTGTTTATGTTTTTCAAAAAGCTTTGCTTAAATTCTTGGGAGGTATGGATTGGGAGTCTTCAATATCTTCTCTCCAGAATATTTTCAGAGCCCTTATAGGAATGTTCAGGAGCCCAAGAAGTTGTTCACTGGTGCGAGAATGATTAACAAGGCACATAACACTCAAGGGAAACCACAGAAGAATAAGGAGGCTCCAGGACCATGCAGCCTAGTATGTCGAGGATGCAAACTTTTCCCAGGACCTTCAGGTGTCTTTATTGAGATTTCATTGCTCTTTTATTTCACTTCTCAAAGAAATCACTGGCAGGGGGGAACTAAAAAAATTTTGACTTAGGCCTCACATCTGCTGGAATTGTAATTGGTCTTATTTTTGCCATTGTGTCAGTAGCCAGTTAACCCAGGAGCACTGTCATAGTCTCTGCAGTGACCCATGTTTATTGTTATTATAAGAAGGTCAACAGTCTTGGACACAAAGGAAAAGCCTCCTTCAGCTATGTGTCCTGTTACAAGGTCAGTCACTTACTCATGGGCTGTGGGCCTCCTTTGGTTCTTACACCCTGAACGCAGTACAGCTGTTTTCATGAGCAGAACCTCAGCTGTGCTGACACTCCCTGCCCTTCAGGGTAAAGCTGGCACTGCCAGCCCGACCATGACTCAAGAAGCTAAAAATAGTTCAGGGAAAAAATACAGATTAATGGGAGAACTTTATTCCTCAAATATGACATTATTATATGTCAAATATATGTCAAAGTTAATTAAAAGAATTACCTATTTAATAATACAATTGTTATTTGTATTTCATTTTATTTATTTTGTTATCTCACAGGAATAGCATTTCTAGAATGACACTTTGAAAGATGCTACTGAAAAAAGCAAAAGTTAGAATTTCATCATAATTGTTATATTCAGTAACTGATGGACTTTCACATACATCCGATACCTGTGGACTAGTTTAACATGGAAATTCCATTATGAGGATCACTCTCTTCACCTTCAGAACTTTATAAGAGAACTTGGTTGATGAAAGGAATTACTGTGTGGTATTGAAATATAATTTGGTAAATTGCATGGGGTCCTTAGTAGGTATAAGTTCTTAGGAATGGAGGAAAGACAAAGTAAGGTAATTTCAGCTTCTGTAGGCCAGTTTTGTGGAATTCAAAGGCTCATGTGGTTTATGTGCATAACAGTGTCATAAGTTACCCGGTGATCTGTTCATTGTCATGTGTTATCCCCAGTCAGGAGCAAACAGGTGGGGTGGGGAGGACAACTTCACAAACATGCACCATGCTTTCATTGCAGTGGGTGAGGATGCTTTATTTGTTTAACTATTTCAGTAAAGTCAAGTCATATTTTATTTAAATCATATTTTAAATTAGAAGACACAAACTAGCAGAAGCCACCAGCAGGATATGGCTTACAGATTACTTTTTTCTTCCCCTATCATAGTTTCTTTTACTATTTGAAATTTTTAATTTTGAAAGTTTAATCAAGGAACATCTATATACGCTATCTAAACTCTCTAGTGTTACCTATTTTGTCATACTTCCTTTATCATTTTATCTTACATCCACAGGTTTTCAAAACCACTTGACAATAGATTTTATGTATCATTTCCCTTAACACCTCAGGTCTTTAAAGGTCACAGCTGGTCTGAGAGCTATAAATAATTTTTCTTCTTCTTTTTCGTCGTTTACTTCTCCCTCTTCTTCTTCCTTTTCTTCTTCTCCTTCTCCTTCTTTTTCTTTCTTTCCCTCTTCTCTCTCTTTCCTTTCTCTTATTTTTGGTACCTGGAATCAAACTCAGGTCCTTGAGCTTTCCAGGCAGACACTGACCACAGAGCTATATCCCAGGCCCTGTAAATTCTTCTTACCTATTGTTAAAGGGTCATACCTGACCCACAAGCTCCACGGGGCTAATTTTTCAATATGTGTTTTTTTCAAAACAATAACAACCTTATAACTTAAGTATAATAATCATTTTAGAAAATTTAATATATATATTTTTGGTACCAGGGATCAAACCCAGGATCTTGTGCTTGCCGTCCAGGCAGTAGCGCCACTGAGCTAAATCCTCCACTTTTATTATTGATTTTTAACTTAATTGTTTTCTACAGTCCATTTTCATCCCCTCATTTAGTAAAACTCATTACAGCAATTTCCCCCAGACAGAATGCAGATGCAGCCCAGGATCAAATTATGCATTTAGCTATTATGGTTATTTAGTTCTTTTGATCTGGGACAATCCTTTAGTTTGTGCTATATTAAGACACTGCCAATACACACAAAGCATTTGGGCCAGTTATTTTATCGGATGTTGCAGTTTGACTTTTTCAAATATTTCCTATTGATCAGCTGTGGACTATGCATTTCTGGCTGGAAAACCACAGAAGAGAGACTGTGTCCTTCCCAGGGTGCCACACCTGGTGGGACATGACGTTTATCTGCTTCTCCTGGGGAGGTTAATGTTGATCAGCTGACCACAGTTTTGTTTGTTTTCTTCATCTATTGTTGCTATTTCTTCACTGGTTATGAAATTATCTGTGGGAGGGACATGACTATTTAAATATTCTGCTCCCTATCTAAGCCCCACCTCTCCTTTGACTAAGTATCCATGAATGCTTCGAGCCTAAATCATTTTTTATGCCAGTTGTGAAAGCTTGACTGTCTAATATCATCTTTCAGAATTTCTGGTAGAGTTGTTTTAAGAAAAAGTTGATTTTCTTGCTTTCCTTTTTTCTTTCCTTCTCACACTCCTTGATTTCAAGGTAAAAACAAAACAAAACAAAACAAAACAACCTCCCCCCCCATGAAGGAAGGGAAATGAGAACCACATAGCTTTAGTATTCACATTAACAGAGGGGAGAGGTGCTGATTCATAGGCAGTAATTAAAGTCAGTAGTCCAAACAGTGAAAGACCAGACTTACTTGTGAATATGAGAAGCTGGTCAAATGTATTACTACAGAAATACTCAAGAAGAGTTAACTTTCACCCTAACACATAAGAGGGAGAAAACAGTCTTGAATTTGTTAAAACTTAGCAAACTTTTTTCTCCAGGAAACTGACTCTAAATCTTCAATTTTGGTTAGAAGTACAAACAAATCTTACCTGTATTCTAATTAGTCTAACCCATGTATTCAGATTAAGCAGTAGGACTGCTAAATGTCTCAAACAAACTTGGCTAAATTCTCCTGCATCACTTAGAAATACATGTAGAGTTCATCTGAGTTTGAAAATAATTTTCAGAGTGTCTAGGCCACTGGTGATACTGTCAGAAAAGTAACTATTAGATAAGTGTAGGATTTAAAATTTCAATTTGTGAATCACTTAATCATGCTGTGCTTCCCAGACAGTGTCTCATTGTTTGCAAGAGAATCCTGGAGCTTCTGTAGGTCATCCAGTGAGAACCCACGGCATGGTCTCCAGTGACACCCAACAGGAGCTCAATTCTGATTCTCTGAAATCTTAACTTAAGCTCCAAATCAGAGCTCTGAAATCATGATAGCTTTTAACATTTTTTGACATAATTCTCATTAATAAAAATAATGTTACAAAAGGCCTTTTCAATATTTTCAGAACAAATGTCCTTTTCAGCCAGTAGCCTCTGTTTAATTGCTTTGTAAACACTATCATTATAGTTTTTTTTTTAAATGACCAGAAGTCGTTATTCAAATGCCTCCTTACCCCACAATTAAGGGGTCATGTGCTTTTCTTGTGCAAGCTACTCCAGCATGATTCAACTTTTGTTTAGGAAAAAAATGGATGTTGTTTGTGTCAGCAACAAAAAAATTATTGTCTTTTTTTGCAATCTAAAAAAAGCTAAAGGTTGCATTCTTCTAATGAGGTCAAATGTAAAATATATCTATTAAGAATATTACCTTTCTGTTGTTACTGAACATTTATTAAGTGACATGTTTAATACTTTTATTGCAAGTATGTCATACATTTTAATCCAAGGATTCCCCTCCTTTGATGAGTTAACTCCATTTTGAAGAGGAAACAAATAGGAATTTCTGGGTTGTAGTCACATGGTAAGTGCACCACGTGTTAAAATAACTACTGGGGAGAATCACAAATGTCCTAAAAGTAGCTGTGAGGATGAAGGGAGGGTGCTGATGATAGGGATATAGAAAGAACTGAGAGCAAAGCTGGGACGCCCCTTGGCAGATGTGCTTGGCGAGGGACTCAAGAATTAAATTAATAATTTCTGAACTGCCCTTAAGCCAGTTTCTGTAAAAAATTGAGCTGTACCGGAAGCCTTCTGGATATGGTTTAAGCTTCTCTTTGGGGCTCAAAGGCCCCAGAATAAGTTTAAGGCTGGATCTCTAGCAAATTTCTGCAAACCTCCAGCTGACTCCTAAGGTCACCTGGGGCTTGATATATAAAATTCCGGTTTCTCACATGCCAAAGAAGAAACAAAGGGAGGACGTTACCTACCATGAACATTTAACTGCCCACTGAAGCTGAAGAGCAGGTTGTAGGGAGCAGAAAGACAAATATAAAATTAGGGATCACCAAACTAGAGATCAGTACCCTGTAACTTGCATGGTATCATTGCTTAGGATCTGTTTCACAGGTAAAATTCTCTGATCAAATGAAGAAATCAAAGAATGACATAGTTTCCTTTTATTTTAAATCCTAAACTTAGTGAGGAATAGATCCTAGTAAGTTACCATTTTGTATTGTGTTCCCCAAAAGAGAAATCACAATAGATCCGTTGTCTTTTGTTCTCTGTCAGTGTTGGCAGACTCCAATCTTTACACGATTGTTAATCTTCATGATCACTACCCTCGCCATATCTGGTTACAAAACCTGCAGGCTGCATATATACAAACCAAACAGTAGCTGGAGGACAAAGGACAATGCTAGGGTTCCTGTGTAATATAAGGACTACTGATTTCTTTTAAATGAGAATGAAGCACACAGAACGGATTGCTTTCATTGTCTGCCCTGCCGCGAGGACAGGTACAGTGTATCTGCAGCTGAGAATTCTTTCTTTCATTCTTTCCAATAGACATCCTCTCTACACAGAAGGGAGAGGTAAGAAAGGTGTTATATAAACACGAATGTCACAGACAGTGTCAATAGTCTCACTGGATTTGGGGATGAGTTCCACTTAAAACATATCCTTTCTGAGCTGCCATTTTAATATACAGTATTAATATGAAATTAATACCAATTAGTATCAAAGTTGCATTTAAATAATGTTAATACTTTATACTGTTAATATTATGTGATAATTTTAATAACATAAAAGAAGAGTCTGAGCAAGAAGTGATGGGTAAAGTAGCACAAAATCTCTTGTTTTATTAGACTTGACAATTGCATTCCAGTAACAGACATGAATTTAGGTTCATAAAGGAGAATGTCTAATAGAAATCTGCCACATCACGGTATAAAGCCAGATCTTCCTGGCTCAGATATAATTCACATATTTCACTGCTTCATTTTAGCATCATCTCATCTCTATAAGCCTGTCTCTACCTCTTTCTCTCTTTTATACACACACACACACACACACACACACACACACACTCACACACATACACAGCATATAGCCTTTATTATTTCCTTCATTTATTTCCAAAACACTTCCTAACTTCTCCTATGTGCCAGGTACCATGCTAGAAACTGGAGAGCAGAGATGAGTAAGTTATTCTCTCTAGCCTGAAGGAGCTCACAAATATTTTTGAAAGCTTGATGCTGGAGATATTCATAGTGGTGGTAGCCAAAATGCATGAACAGAATGTTCACGATGCCAGGAAGATTTCTAAGAACTTTACATAGATAATCTTTTAAAATAGAAAACAATATTCTTTTGGAGCTAGATCTATTTTTATTCCTATTTCATAGAAAATATAAAAATTAAGGCCTGGAAGGATTAAGTGACTTGCCCAAAGTTACAGGGAACTGTAAGGGATGCAGGTAGGATTCAGATTCAGGCAGCTGACGTGGAACAAGTAAAGCACGTGCAGCTATGTTACACAGTGCTGTGGAACCACAGGGAGGTTGGGCTGAGGCACTTGGGCCAATCTTGGAGGCAGGCCAGGCCAGACTTTTAGCATTAAGTGAAGCTGAGGAGGAACCTTAAAGAGTGAGTCAGGCAGCAAAGATGCAAAGAAGAAAGAATAAAGATATACAAAGATGGACAGCGTGGGCAGAGCCAGTGTAAGAGAGACAGGCTGTATCCTGAAAAGGACTGAAGGTGATCTGCACTGCAGCTGCCAGTGGGCGGGTCTCACACCTCAGTGTGAAGGACAGAGATCCTGTTGGGCAGTCCAGCGGGAGAAAGTTTGCAGGGTTCCCGTAGGGTCCTCCTGAGGTGTCTTGGTGCATTCTTTGCCTTCCTGTTTATTTATCTTGCTTTGATCTACCATTCAGGAACTGAGTAAATACTAAATTATTTTACTATAGAGGTAGGTTTCTTCATAGAAATTTTATGGAGTTTGGGTTAGAGAAGGCTTTAGATCCATTCTAGCACTGAGATTTATATCATCGGTATTAGCTTTCTAGTTTCCTATTTGTGTGATTGCATTTTGGCTAAAATTGTATGTGTCTATATCTGCTCAATATAGAAGAAAGTCAGTGAAACTCAAGGGGATTATAGTTTAGAGAAGTAATGTTTCTGTTTACTCATTTCCATGTAGGGGACACTCACGTTGCTGAGGAATGACGTAGCAGGAGGAGAACATGAGGGTAAATCTAAATTATATTTTATAATTTATGATTCTCATAGAACATTGTCCTGTGATACAGGGCACCGACTAATTCACATAAGCAAAACACTCCAAACAAGGAAAATATTATACTCCTAAACTGCTAGATGTCAACAATATGAGTTCATGTTCTCTAAATTGAAAAGTGAATTCTAGGAACAACACAGGTTATGAGTGATGAATAGTTATCTAGAGAAAGGCAGCCCCTGCCTGAGAGACAGACATGGACACCCTTAAAGTGGGCAACACACCCACCTGCTTCACAAAAGTGTTTTGTTGAATAAAGTTATACTGTCAGCGAATTCAAGGTGGGACAAAACCATAGTCAACTAAGATTATAAGGATAGTCTCTTAAGTAACAGTGATCCAATGGGAAATCATGAAATGGAACAAAATTATGATCAGCTAATAAGATTACAAGTATAGTTATTTAGGTAATATTAATCAAATGGCAGTCAAATGGGGAAGCTAGTCACATAGCAAGTGATCAAGGTTTGAACAAGGATTTTCCTCAAGGAATAGGCTAAGAAGAAAGAGGTCCTTCCCAAGATGATTGACACCTATGGAGAATATCAGTCGCTGCTACTCATCCCTAGGGGAATGTGCAAGTGGTTGTAGTAGTTTCTGTTTATATAATGCTGACCTTGGGTGAATGTGCCTCAGTTGTTTTCTGTGCCAAGGGCCCAGCCCTGCCTAACTATCTAACTAACTTCTCAACTGTCTACAATACCTGCAGTGTATCACATTCTTGGTTCTTTTCCTTTCCCAACTGTGAAGAACAGAGATGTAGCTTCTCCTTTTCATTTCTTTTTTGTATTTCCCATATTCTTATTTCTTGTTTTGCCAAAATTACATTAATCTTTAACTCAGTTAGTTCTTTTCTCTGCTCTCATCTGTAAACTTTTTGTTTAGAGACTCATTGTGCATTTCATCTCTACACTGCTCCGTCTGCAGCCATGTTTTCTTATCATGGCCAACGAGCTTTGCTTCCCACCTCTCCTGAATACATTTGGAAAAAATTCCACTTCACCATCACTTTTTGAAAATGCTTGTTGGAAAAAGTTCTCAGCTATTTTTAATTTAAGATTTTAGCTATGCAAAAGAAGAAGAAACTGGCAGGATTCATAGATCATAGAAAAGAGATCTGTGTCCTTCCTTTGCTCTTTCTTTCATCTACTTCTTCCATTTTTTCCTCCTTTTTCTTTCTTCTCCAGCCAGCCTGTAAAACACCTTCCAAGAGAACTACAATACAACATAACTAAAATATCATCAAAGTAGAATTGCTCTGTTTCAGGGAAATCAAGGCATTTCAGGAAACCAGAGAGGAGTCAGGAATGAGATTACAAAGAAATGAGATGAAGTCAGTGCCCCAAGTTTACAAAAGACAAGAATGCTACAGAAACATTTTATTCACTATTTTTAAAGGATTGAAATCAGCAGAAATAAAGCAAAGTACATTTCTTGAGACTGAGAACTGAGAGAAAATATTCCAGGGGCAAAAAAGGGCCCTTTAGGTACAGCATTCTTGGTGGTAACTTAATCCCTAAAACTAAAAGCAAACAAAATAAAACAATAGTACATAAAATACTTTTTAAAGGTCTATTCTTTAGTTTAAATATCATCCCAAAGCCAATTCAGTACAAATAATTTTGGGGGCTAAGAAGTGATTCCAGTGTGGCATCACACTGGCCCAGACTGTTAATTTGGGGGTAGATGTTAGTGAGTGGAGAGCAGCACTGTGTGTGAAATAAAAACAAGCGAAATAAAAACACCCATTGCGAGACTTCAGTGGAGGTGAACACTGCCGGGCTGTCTTGAGCAAGGGAGAGAGAGAATGAGAAAGTGGAGTGGGATTTTTATGGAAAACTGGGAGTTGGGCAAGCATAGTGGTGGATCAGGATTGGCTTACTCTTGAGTAGCAGGTTTGGAAGTGTGCTGATAGGCTACCCTTTTGGCCCTGGAGGCAAAGGGAGCCATTTTTGGACTTGCACTGTGTGGCAGCTCTTTTGTAGGTGGTGATTTAAAAGTGTGGTCTGTGGTTCATCAGTCACAAGAGATGATTTAAGCAAAGAAGAGTTTACATGGACAAACTAATCAGATATCTAGATTATCTTTGTATATTCAAAATGCTCATTAGTTCTGAAAAGTCCTACAGTAAAAAAACAAAAACAAAAACAAAAACAAACAAACAAACAAAAAACATGGATCTTTTCTTTGTTTAACTCACTTTTCCGCAAAGATAATTGAACATAGAACTGGTTGCTATTATTGCATTCTTGTTTCCAGTTTATTTCTTGGGCAATTTCACTATGTTCAAGAAAAACTAGTAGTTGGGCCGGGGAGTTAGCTCAGTGGTTCCGGCGCCTGTCTTGCAAGCGCAAGGACCCGGGTTCGATTCCCCGGTAACCACATAACAATACTGGGTGTGGAGACCCACACCCAGCAGCATCCAGTACCACATACCACAGTGCCGGGCATGGTGGCTCACGCCTGTAATCCCAGGGAGGCAGAGGCAGGAGGATTGTGATGTGAGTTTGAGGCTGAGCTCAGGGCCAGCCTGAACCACAAAGCGAGACCCTGTCTCAAAAAAACCTAAAAAAAAAAAAAAAA
>PVIR01025528.1:0-24767 GCA_004026965.1 Petromus typicus | reverse complement strand
TGGCTGTTTTTATTATGAACAGGGAATGCTTCCCACTCCCCAACCACCTTTATCTAAGGAGCTCTAACAGTATAAAACTGGAGAACATTTGAGCTACATCTGCTGTATGAATAAGCTGTGCTGCTCTACCCACTTTGCTCTAGTTGATAGTAGACAGTTCTCTATTAAAGTATTGTATTTTGATAAGGTCTTTGTGCTGACACTGGGCTGAATGGACAACACATTAATGAGCTTCTCAGAAACAAAACTTTCACATTGGTAAAATGTACTCTGTGGTAGGTATAGGGAAAATTTTTTCTTGCACGTCAATTCAATATCTTTCAGAATGGTTTGGAATAAACAGGAACTTTGTTGACATTTGTCCTTAGTCACAAGTGCTCTTTAAAGCATACAATTACAATACTGAGCTTTATTCAGCACGTTAAGAGCAGTAATGGAATATTAGGTCTGTATCTGATGCATGAAAGGGGCAAGACATTCCAGCATGAGAATTTAGCTAGAGCACATACACATGACACAGGAAAGTACAGCAGAGGGCTGTTCCACACTGGGCTCATGGAGAAAGAGCACAGAATACACGATGGGAATGGTCAAGAGTTGTTGAGCTAGTATGGGCTGGGTTTTTAAAGAAACTCCAATTCCATGTTTAAAAGGTTAGATATATTATCACGTGTGAAAAGGCTCCAAAGCTTGAGGAAATATATAGAAGCAGATGAAAGTATGAAAGCTGAACTGAGAGATGTATAATGACTTCATTTTAAGTTTGGAATCCTGGAAGTCAGCGAGTCCTTGGTCAGGACAGTAGGGTAAGAATGGGTTCTAGTGGTAATGTTGCCTCTCCCAGGCAGTGTGAGATGTCCCTGTGGTTGCAATGGGCACATACTTCTTCCTTTGTTAATGTATGTTGAGGAGTTAGTAAGGATATTAATTATCATTATTTAATTTTACCACATCACATATAAATAATCACCAATTCTTACAATCACACTGTAAGTCAATGTGACATTTTCTTTGTGGGTAAGAACATATATGCTCAGAGAAAATAAAAAAATTCTGAAACCATGACTGTGACTTGCTGTGGGCTTATGTGATTTCTGGGTAGTCTGATGACCAGCTTCCCTCAAGCTGTCCCCAGTACTGAAGTTTGTCTTAGCATTGGAAACAAACTGAGCTTACATCTGTTTCTTGGGTTGTTGATAAAAGGTATGGGGAAGGAAGTGAGCTTGCATTATTACCTGATTTCTCCTTCTATATTTTCTAAGGTGTGATCAAATAATATGGTGAATGTTCAATTTTTAAAAGAATTATTACAGTCAAATATACATTGCTATGACTCTGCCTCATTCTAAACATATTTTTCCCATTATTCTTGTTACTTTCTTAAGCTTTCTGGGAGTCTTCAATTATGAGGTCTTTAGTTATTCTTATTTATTTGTTTATTTATTTATTTATTTTTTGAGATAGGGTCTCGCTTTGCAGTTCATGCTGGCCCTGGACTCATTATGTAGCCCAGATGAGCCTGGAACTCACAGCAATCCTCCTGCCTCTGCCTCCTGAGTGCTGAGATTATAGGCATGAGCCACCACACCCAACACTGTGGTATGTGGTACTGATTGCTGGTGGGTGAGTCATCATGCCTGGCATTGTTGTATGTGGTTACTGGAGATCAAACCCAGGATCTTGTGTTTGCAAGGCTGGTGCTGGAACCACTGAGCTAAATCCTCAGACCAGTCTTTAGTTGTTCTGTTGTGGCTGCCAAAATATCTTGAATTAATTCAAAGTGTACTTTATATGTCATTTTGACTTTGAGGAAGGTCCTGAAATTGCATGGTGCCAGACCTGGTCAATGAGATAAATGAGAAGAATTTGCTTTTATATTGGATTACACTCACAAGTAGAAGCAGCATTCACCATATTTTTTAAATCATACCTTGTGAAGACATGAAAGAGGACTTCTAGAACTGCTTCAGAAAGTGGCAAAAATGATGGAAGAAGCAAGGAGATTTTTTGAAATAGTAATAATGGTAATACATATTTTACTCTAAAAATCTTTTAAAATCTTAAACATTTACCACATCATATGTTTTGAGTATACCTTGTAAGAATACACACTGGATATACTCCAACCTGTATGGAGACTAGGTAGTATGGTGGTGGAAACTGTACAGCTTTGGGTATTATGGGAGAGCAGCAAAAGGGACACTGGGGAAACACATATTGGGATCAAGATGCGATGTCTGGTCCCACTCCCTAGTCCTTTGCTAGTTCGTGGTGGGAAGTGCCCCTGGTGGATGCTGCTAGACCTGACAGTGCGTTGGTGAGAATCTCAGAAAAAATTATTTTCTTAGCAATTTTCTTTAATCTTTTCCTAACAGACTTTTGAAAACAAAGTTAACTCCATGTAGAAACCACACACACAGCTTTTGGCTAAATAGTACAACCATAACAATGCATTTAAAAAAAGAGGTAAACTGAATTTCAAAACACACTGACTTTCTCTAAAGATGCAATCTAATAGCTGTGGCTTCTGACATGTGTAGTCCCTCTTTGCCATGAGTAATTTATCCTGAGGTCAAATCTCTTTGTAATCTATTACTAATTGGTCATTACGCTTCTTCTAGGTCACCAGCTCCATGGACAGTCTTATATGTCTGTGATCTGTTGTACCTTATTTTTATGCCCACTACTCTTTTCTCTTTAAACTTTTCTTTTAGGAATTTTTTGTTTTTTTTTTTTTTATTTTTTGAGACAGGGTCTCACTTTGTAGTTCAGGTTGGCCCTGAGCTCAGCCTCAAACTCACATCACAGCAATCCTCCTGCCTCAGCCTCCTGAGTGGTGGGATTACAGGCGTGAGTCACCATGCCTGGCACTGTGGTGTGTGGTACTGATTGCTGCTGGGCGTGAGTCTCCACACCCAGTATTGTATGTGGTTTCCAGGGATCGAACCCAGGTCCTTGCTCTTGCAAGACAGGTGCTAGAACCACTGAGCCAAATCACCGGCCCTCTTTTAGGAATAATTTTTAAAACACTCCTTTAGCTTTTTGAAAGTGTAGAATCTTGTGAAAGCCACATGCTGTTCCCTGCTACCTTTCACAGGTGGTGATTCTGCTTGGCAGGAATGCAATTTGCCCTCCATGCCTGGATGGAGAAGTACTTTGCCAGCGACTGTCACCAGAGGAAAAGTGAAAGAGAACTCCAACCCCTCTTTGCCTTGAACTTATAGAATGAGGACATCTAGAATGTTAAACAGTCTGGCACTGCAAATGGGCACTTAAAAGTAGGCAATGGTATATAGTGGTTAATCAGAGAAAATCAGTTGTCTTAGATAAATAAAACTAAGTACTAGAATGTATATTTTAACTATATAAAAACCATAAATACATTCAGAAATTATCTAGAATCTACACTTAGGAGTGGACAAATATTTTCTTGTGCGGTGGTAATGGGATCAGGCTATAAAATAACAGTTAACATATGGAGCACACCAGTGGGTCACATAAATCAATTTTTGATCTGTGTGCTTGGTTATAAGACATTCTCCATTTTGGAAGCTTGTTGCATTCTTTCTTGATCAAGGAATGTATTTTCCTGCACAATATTTCAATATCTCTCATGGGAACCTTGTTGACGTCTTCTTCAGGTAGACGTGAAATTGTTCCGACTAGACACTGCTAGTACCTGCAACTGAGAGATTTCTTTGGAAATTCTTGTCAGAGAGATGGCTTCCTTTGCCTCAAAAATAATGTGTTTTTTCCTTGCACACGCCTTGGGAAACAGAGCTCAGTCTCTGAACACTCGGGGCCATCTCAAAGTTCAGCTCAGTCAACCACAGGAAGGTCAGTGAATTACTGGAGGAGGCAGGTGGGAAGCAGGTGGGAGGCAGGGCGGGAGCTGCAATTTCACCACAGCCCTAGCTTGGATAATTCAGTTTCTAGTGGCAACAAGCTCAAAGTTCTTCCACGGAGTAGGTCCGTAGCTACATGATAAAATAAAAAGAAGTATGCTTTTTCTTCTCAAATCCTAAGGTAATATTCATCTTCAGAATTCACAGAATAGAATATTCAGTCTTAAGATTCTGCTGCTAGGATGTGATTAAAGCAATGCCTTGGGAGACTGAGATGGGAGAATCCCTTAAGCCCATGAGTTTGAGACCAGTGTGGGCAACATAGCAAGAACCTTGTCTTAGTAAATAAACAAACAAACAAAAGCAGAAAGGGATGCTTTTGCTATAAGACTTGTAAATCTGTGTTCTTTCCTGCACATGTACGGTTTATGGTTCTCAATATTCAGATTGTATATTCTCTCCATATTAATACCACACATATTACCAGCATTTTTCTGGAGTCACCCTGTAGGAGTGGGGACCAAGGAAGTACCCTAGAGGTACTTCTAGGTGTTGATGTGACATCCTTGCCCACCAGCTTGACCTCAGTGTGGCAGAGGCAGGTGCCTCTCCTGGAGACAATGTGACAGAAACTCAGATCTGTGAGTGGCTGCACAACAGATGTGTGGGAAGGAAATTAGGAAATCTTAACTGCAGAAACAGTGAACCAAAGATGAGAAATAAGCCAAAGAATAAAAACACAATGAAAGGGCGGTGAAATAGGCATGGTCCCAGAGTGGAAGCCTCCTTTTGAGTTTCCTTTCTGTCACTGCTGCTGTGTGACTCGGGGAAGGTACTGAGCCATGTCAGTTATCAGTTTCCCCACAGGCGAGTTTTGACTCGCAAGAGTTTATAATTCTAACATGCTAGGGTTCCGCTGCCTCTGCGCTCCTAGTTTGACTTTCAATACATTGACAGGTTTTATTCTTTTCCTTCCATTACTGTACATTTGTGATCCACAAGTCCACCCATTTAGGGAGTTGGTAGTCATCTGTGTCACATGTTGATCCTTTTCACTTTATGTCTCTTCTCTCTCCAGATTCCTGTCCCATCTCCTCATAGTCTATCTCTGTTGCTTCTCACTGATCTTTTATTTTGTTCTTTAAATTGATTATAGCTAAATGTAGATGTCTTAATTTGATGACATATTGTAATGATTTAGCAGAATATTAGTTGGAAAGTGGCCAAGAATACTTACAATTGACAAAATCGTCCAGTCTCACAAATACACCAGTTCTCAGCCTCCCCAATTGGTGAAACCAGAGGAAATGCAGAATGTAACTTGCCCAGAACACACCTTTCTGTACCAATCATCTAAGGCACTAAGAACATGTCCTCCCCAAACTCAAAACTACATTACTACATGCTGCATATTGCAGTGGTTACTTTGTGAATGTTCTAATGTAAATAAGAGCTTTCCTTTGATTAGTAAAACTTGTAGGAAGAAATTATTGGCCTAATCCAGAACTTCCCTGAAAACCACAATTGCTGTTGCCTGTGGAGCCATAATTTGGAAAAGAACAAAACAAGTAGAAATGCAAATTAGTTCACCTGAATAATGAAGGACATTAAGAAAACAAAAATCAACACATCTGGAGAAGGTCTGAACTAAAGATTCGTGCCACATTCTCACATAGCTGCTTCTTCTCAGGTATTTTGAGTTTTTCTTAATTAGTAAGGAGCAGATAATTATGGTGGACTGAGCGTGAGTCTGGAGGTTCAGAGAATTTGGGTTGGATTGCATTCTTTCTTTGTTTTACCCTGAGACTCTCAGCACTCCCAAACACTGCAACTTGTCTCAAAATCTCTTAAAAGTAAAAAGAAAAGGCTAGGGGTTGTGCTTAGTGGAGCACTTGTTTAACATGTATCAGGTCCTGGGTTTGATTCCCAGCATTATAAAAAACTAAGGAAGATGGTGCTAATGCTGCTGATATAACTCATGTAAAATTACACTTTGGGCTTTAGCAGGGCTAGAGTGTATGCTTTTCTGGAAAACATAAATGATTATCTCTATTTGATTGAAGATTTTGGCTGAAGTATTATCCATAGGTGTGTATGTGTGTACAGCAAGAGCTGGCACATTGTCACATGCCTGTAATCCCAGCTATTCAGGGGGCTGAGGCAGGAGCATTGGGAGTTCAAGGCCAGCCTAGGTAGCATAGCAAGGTACCATCCCCCTGCAAAAGTCTTTTGCATCTTCTTGGCATCACTAAAGATGCTCACAGTTTTTTAGTGGGTAGACACACCTCTGTTACCTCCTCTACCTTCTCACCTATGCCTTGAAATCCCACAGTGATGCTAGATGTCAGGTTAAAAGGGCATGGCAAATCTCTAAAATAGATTCTGAAGCAAAGTAATGGATAAAGGTGTGAGTTATTCAAAATGTAACCTCCAGGCCCTGGGAAATAAGACCCCCTCAAAGAACATATGTAAAGTGATGATCTCTGTAGAACTTCATCAGTCCAGTCCTCCTTTTCCATTTAAGTAGAACTAGAGTTGGAAGCCAGAGCCCTGCTCCAGGCTGTTCCCTAGTTGCTTCTGACCCCTCCCTCTTCTGTGAGCGGCAGAGGGGCTCTAAGCCTTGTAGGTTGTGGCAGCTGTGGAGGCGAGGGGAGGCCTTGCAATGAGAATATCACTGAAGGAAGTACACACCTTACTTCCCCCTTCTCAACTCCTCGGTTTACTCTGAAGACTTCACAGTATTAACATTTATCATAGAATCTTGACAATATTCTTTCTCATTCCAGTGTCTTTCTCATGTGGAAGTGGAAATCTATTGGCTTTCACCTATCACAAATATGACTTTTTGGGTAAGACTGAGATCTGTCAAATGTGGGCTAATAAATTCCACCATCATGGCCGTAAGACCATGAGTTTATAAAAGCTTCTCTCAAACTGTCAGATGTTTCACTATGTGAAGGACAAGTAATTCCACATACCAATCCTTGGGTCTCATGCTTTCTTCTTGTGGGCACGTGAAACCCACTTATCACATTTTGTAAGATCAAATGGATAAAGGCACATCCACCTGGGTTTCCTCCACATCGTGGAGAATCTGGTTTCTTGATAATTGCAGCAGCAGTCTCAAAGCTCTTTATGGAATCTTTTGTAAGTTATATTAATTGTAATGGCGGTCTTTTATTAATAATGCATAATAACAATAGCTTTCATTAAAACAACATCAGTTAAATGATTAGAGAAATGCCTAGAGTTGTGGTTAGAAAATGGGCTTGTAGACATTAACACTCCTGAAATAATTTATTCTTTCCCCATAAACAGAAATAAATATAATGACTGATAAAGACTTAATGCTACAATTGCATAACTGCAGAGTAGGGTTTTCATTAGTGGGAGAATCTTTAGTTGTATTATAGGATGTATCATCCCCAGAAAAAGGGCAGAAAACAAAGGATGTAACTTTCATGATGTCCCTTTTTTATTTCCTTCCCAGCTATAGTTACCATCAGTAGCAGACCTGTGAGCCTGAGTCTTATTTCCTAGTCCTGGTTTTGTTACATCATGCAAAAATTTATAAAATTGTCCACAAGATCATGAGATCACCAGATTTTTTTTTTTTTTTTAAGATTTTTAGATGGGGTCTCCCTTTGTAGTTCAGGTTGGTCCTGAACTCACTGTGTAGCTCAGGCAAACATCAAACTCTAGAAATCCTCCTGCCTCTGCCTCCTGAGTGCTGAGATTACAGGTGTGAGCCACTATACCTGGCACTGTGGTATGTGGTACTGATTGCTGGTGGGTGTGAGTCTCCATGCCCTGCATTGCTGTATGTGGTTATGGGGTGGGGGACTGAACCTGGGCCCTTGTGCTTACAAGGCAGGTGCCGGAACCACTGGGCTAAATCCCCAGCCCAAGGTCACAAAATTTGGGGCTCAGTTTCTGAAAAATGTGAAAGGATTTCAGGTATCAGGCAGAGCTTCCATTTAGATTGTTAGGTAAAACTGCTTTCTATATTTTGTGAATCTCTTTCTAAACACTCCCCTATTAATTCTCAGCGAAGCCCTAAAGATGATACTCTTCTTACATTCATCACTCTGTTCCAGCTTTTGTGCTTCTGCCTGTTGAATCCCAGCCTTGTCAGATGCCAAGTGCTTGATTATCTTCTTAAACACGAGGAACCCTCTTGTGCACACACAGGCTTAGTGTACCCTCTTCCAGTCCCTGCTCTGTTGCCTTCATATATTCCAAAGGGTAGTTGAGGATATATATCTATTTATATATATATCATAATCATATAATATATAATATATAAATAATCTATAATATATAGATAATATATAATCATAATCATAATATATATATTTATAAATAGATATATATCACCAATAAGTTCATCATAAGTTACTACATGTTGATAACAAGGTTATGCTACCTCTTCATTTTCCTTTTCCTTTCCATCTCCTATATGAGTACATCATGCCCCCTTTTAAACATATGAAAACTTTTTAAAAAACAAAACAACGTAGAAGGACATTATTTGAGTGATGTAGGATGGAGAAAGTATAAATACGAATCTCAACTGGGAGACCTGCAGAAATTCATGAAATTTTTTGAAACATTGAGTTTCCAGGCAGACAAGGGAAAGGAAAGCAGTAAGAAAATATTCAGGGGAGAAAGATTTTTCCCAAATCTCATGCCTTACAAAAAATGATTGTAGGTGTACTTTTAGGCATATAAGTAAGAGGTAAATGATTCTTTCAGGGCAGGTTATTTTTAAAATGAGATCCAGTCTTCATATGTATGTGTTAACATATTAAGCATTGAGAAAATAGGAGCTGATCTCACTTGTACAGGGACTTTTGAAATATTTACATTTTTGAAGTGAACTCTGGTCTTAATCCCGAGATTACCTACTAAATCTATCTCTAGGGTGTTGGAGTTTGGAGACTCATTTTGCGAGCAGGTATCTTTACCATTCTAATAGCCCTGTACTTGCTTTGGCTTTGCCGGTGTGTTTTTCCACTCTTGGGTTCAGTGTGCCTTTTGTGGGTTTTATATTACTGTCTAGATTTGGGATTTGAACTCAGAAATAGAGCTGGAGACTTGGAGAGAATGGCCCAGAAATAATCTAAACCAAGTTGAAACTATCATTTTAATTTCCTTTGGAAGAAGAGCCTCTTGAAATTATGTCTACATAACCTCCAAACATATTTTTAAAGAGACTTCATTAATCATTATGTGGCAGTTTCCTAGCCCATGTCCCCGCCCCCACACAGACCTTACCAAAGGTCTGGTAAGCTTTAAATCCCTAGTGACACCTGCTGGGCAGACCTCAACTCACGCGCAGGCTCTCTCTCCGTCAGCCTGCCTCTTTAACACGCAAAACTGCAGGCCTGGAGGTGAGGGGCGCTGCCGCCTCCTCAGCTTCCAGACGACCCACTTCTTGCTCAGACAGGTGACCTCCGCTGGTGCGGTGGTGTGTCTGTTTCCTGCTCTCTCTCAGGGAGAGATGATTTCCAACCTGTCCAGGTCCCAGGAAACAAACAAGAACAAGACTACGTAAAAGTGAAGGAAGGAGGGAAAAAGGAAGGAAAGATGTGTGTGTGTGTGTGTGCGCACACACACACACACACGAGAGAGAGAGAGAGAGAGAGAGAGAGAGAGAAAGAGAGAGAGAGAGACTAATTCAACACTGTACGCCCCCACCCCAGTCCCAAATTACTAAGCTGCTTCTTTGTCTGAAAACTCAGAGGTGAAAGATGCTACTGGAGCCGTATGTTTTGTTCAAGCATAAACCAAATTATGCTCTACTTGCTTATATCTGAACATATTGGTTTATCTTACATAGACTTTAATTGATGCAAACTTGAACTTCAGTATGTTAGATTTTCAGGGAAAACACCATCCCTGTAATTTAGATTGCTATGTTTTTCCTTGAACAAAGCAAAGAGGAACAAGGCAATTACTTCCTGCTTCAGTTTATTTCTTTCATATTCACTAATCATTACAAAATAATGTTTAACCTGTTGTAGTGTGACCTCTTCTGTCCTTTTCTGTCCAATGGCAAGATTTCTTTCTGTGCCCACATCTGCATCCTTGGACAGATCAACTTGTGTGCAAAGTCCGTGTTAGCTGATCAAGCATGGCTTTGTTTGCACTTATTCATTGCTCATCCAGCACTGTGTAAGTGGTTTTGCATATTAACTAAGTGCACAGTAACCTTCCTTTACCTCCTTAAAGCTCCACCCCCTCCCACCAGGCCCGGGAAATCAACACGGTTACTTGCTGAGGAAGCTGCCAAGAGGTTACCATGGCAACTGTTCTGCTTTCAGCAGCTACTTTTCTGGTTTGAAGGGGAGGGGAGCAGAAGAAAAAAACACACAACAATCCTGGAGAACTAGGCAGCTTTCTGATCGGAGTTTAGATAAAGAAGGTCACCATAATTTGTGGGCACTGACTAAAATAACCCAGCAGATTGGAGTCACTATACAGAAGCGAATAGACTGAAAAGGTAAGAAGAGTGGACGGTCAATAATTAAATTACTTGGGAGTGGTCTTCAGCTGAAGCATTTCAAATTTATATCAGCCCATGTCATCTTGGATGCTATTTTGGAGCTTTTCATTTTCATCTGAAGCCAAATAAAGATGGTGAGTTTTGTGGGATTCCAAATGGCAGAGAAGCAATGTGAGAGGGTGGAATAGCCCCAGAAGAGAAGCTCACATCTGAAAGTCATTTTCCAAAACTTCATTCAGCACAGAAACAATGCGGCATTCATGCAAGAGGAGTCGCCACTGTGTGCTGTGCCAGGTCCAATCACAACCTCCAGATCTGTTCAGCGAAATGGCTTGCCAAGGTGGGCTGGGACACAATCTGATTTCAAAGGAAGGGCTGGGGCTAGGCAGGGGAAGGTGCACAGAGTCAACAAAGGCAAGTCAAGAAACCTGCACTGGTGGATTTCAGTCATGTCCAGAGAGCTATGCACAGCCTAGCTCTGGTTACCTAGCATTTGGCAGCCGTGAAAGAGCTCGTGGTGACTCGCTACATTTCCAAAACTGAAAAGGTGGTCACAGACTAGGCCAGGGGCACTAGTGACTTGGAGCTTGTGACACTTCCTGCCTGTCTACGGTCTTCCCTATAAACAGCCGTTCTCAGCCAGCCCAAAGCTTCTCACTGCTCCTCTGCTGTCATCCTTCTCTTGCATTATGGATTCCATCTGAGAAGCAGCAGTGGTGATGGAGTGCTGTGAAGCACCTCCATCCGAGTTACTATGTCCCAAGTCTGTACAGTTTTGTTCAGAACCCAGCAGCAGCTCCACTCAGACTCACTTAAATGTACCTTGGAGAAGTCAGAGAGATACCAAGAGATGGCCACACAGTGTCGTTCCAGTGACGTGGTCATTACCATTCCAGGGGAGTAGCTGGGAAAATACTAAGTTCTCGGGGGTCTGTGACACCTCTTTCATTCATGATAATGGGCCTAACAAAACAGGTAGGACCTTTGTCCATAGGAACTCTTCTCTGACCCGGCACCCAACCATGTTTGCCTAATCTCATATTGAGGAGATAATAGGCTTACAGTCAATGTTCAGTAGACTTGCCACTTGCACTGTTAAAACATTTGACTCTGACAATTAGTTGTGAAGGAGAAAGGAAGAGGTGGAAAGAGAAGAAAGGAAATAATAAATCATGGGAATAATAAATGACTGAAAAATGTACTAAAATGAGATTTAAAACTTGACATACCCTACATCAGGAATAATCTTGGTAAATGGCAAGAGACAGTAGGACAGAAATTCGGAGAGGTAAAATAAAATAAGACCAAATACCCAGAACATGTTATTTAGGGAAAATTCTATAACTAAAAAAGAGAAAAGTATAGTCAAAGGGCTGTCCCCTGTGTTGGAGAGCTTGCTTGGTGAGTTAGATCAAAGCGCTCGCGGTTGGACACCTCAGGCTCTCACCGGGTCACCTATGCAGCTTACGTAACACAGTAACAGATACAGAGCGACAGTTCTCCACAGCCTGCAGTCCGTGTGATTCAATTATTTCAGCAGCCTCATACTCCCATTTTACAATGCCAGAAAACGGTCCGTTAATCTGAGCCGTCCGCACAGGCTGGGGGTATTAGTATTCGAGAAACTCCCCCTCAAATGGCCGATTGGAAGAATACCAAGTTTAGCCTCTGCAGGCGGAGACCAGGAAAGCGACAGGGAGAAATAATAAAGGAGAAGGAATAAAGTGGAGAGCAAAATTCAGAAATTTGTTTTAACTCTGTCACAGATTCTTTTCCATTTCTTTCCACTGACCTGATCTAATTCCAGCAGCTATTATCCCTGTGAAACACTGCCACAGCTGAATTTATTTTTATTTTGCCTGCTCAAAGGCAATGTAAAGTGAATTTGAGAGCACATCACCTTCAGGGAAAAGACTGCAGCGTATTACTCACCACCTCCCTCCTCCCCTCTGCGTGAAAGGTTAATTTGAATAAGGCTGCTGCTTCCACAAATAGAACAGTACCCCAGCCCGGAAGAGCCGCCAATGAGAGTGGTTTGCAATGACGTCATACTTATACCTGCTTCTTATTATTTGCTGAATAGTGACAATGTTTTCCTTGAATCTCACATTTTATTGGTTAAAAGCCCTGTCATTCTGAGTACTTCTGGAGAGTTTTAGGCAATGCAGTTTCTTTATGCTGTCTTTTTTTTTTTTTTCCAGTTTCTGCTCTTCAACAAACTGTTAGAGCATATAGAGTATTTTAAATATTTCTATACCTGAACACAAATAGGACAACTTTTAAAATCTGTACCTGACTTAGTCTCTCAGACCAGTTCCATTTACAGGGCAAAACAGCACAAGAATAATCAGACTTTTGTTGTAAAAAGAAAATAATGCTTGAACAGAATTTTTACTGAAAAGCTTATAGAAAGAGCGTGCTCAGTTTAATGTCCAGTGGCTCTAGTGGAAAACACACTTTCTCCTTTTATTTTCCACTTACTGTCTCATGAAGCAAGAGTTTCCTTAAAAAAAAAACTAGATCTACATTTTACTAGGTTGTAGGATGCAGGGCGTTGGAGGAAGGGAGACCTACCCAGTTTACTTTGTCCTAAGTGTGTTTTATTTTTAATTCAATTAGGTTTTTGTGTCATTACAATGTATGCCTCAGGTCACTCAAATTCCTGGGCTTTTCCAGGGAAATTCCTGCAAACAGGTTTGAAAATCATACCACCTTGTAGTGAAGGGGATCCTTAGGTAAATCAGGAGTGCATTATTTAGAAGTCAGTCAACTAATCGGAAGATTCGAAGAAATATCCTGTCACTCTGATACACAAGTGTAGGTGGAAGCCAAAGTTATCAGTGGTGCCCAGAGAGTCTCGTGACCTGGGCAGAGAGGGAGGTCCAGGGCCAGGTCAGATCCTCAGAGACACAGAAGGCAAAGCGAAGCCATCCGCAGCCAGTAGAACTGTGTAGGGAAGGTTAATCCACTACACAGCCTGCACAGGGCAGTAACCGCTCTGGTGAGGAGGGCAGGATGTTAAAGGAACAGTCACATTTTAATGAGCAGAGAAACTGGGAGCATTCCTGTGTAAGAGAACAAACCGAGAAAGGACAAAGATGCCCAGCCTCACTGCATGTATGTATTTGGAGAGAAACTTAAAATCTAGGTGCACAAATTAGCAGACACAATGTAAATTAGGAAATGATAGTAACAAATATTTTGAACATCTACATTTTCAAGTTTTGTATTAACATCAATGAGTTTCAAAAGTGAAGTACTTTCAACTGCATATCACGATTTATTATCTATGGGCCTGCCTAGCTAGATAATGTAAAAGTCTGATTATTTTATACCTTAAGTAAATACAATTAGTATGGTATTTGAACATTCAATTACACTCTTACTCTGCCAAGAGCATGAAGAATAGGAGCAAAAATAAGATACAATTTTAATAGAGAGTGGAAATTAGAATTCTACCCTTTTGTTGAATTGAGGATGGAAGGCTACGTGTACTCTACTTGAACATGACAATATTTCCAGTAATGAAATCCATGTGTATTTTTATGTGAAAGATCTGTGTACAGTGGCAGATGAGTGTGGTATCTGAAGTTAGACAGACTGAGTTCAAATCACTTGCTGTCCACAGCCACCCTAATTCATCTCCCTGAGTTTTAGTTTGCTTGAAGCATAGTGGGAATATTGTGAAGATATTGAGTAACGATTACACACACACACACACACACACACACACACACACACGTATGTATATTATCAATGTCACTTATCTCAGTAAATGAAAGATGTTTTTGTTCATTGTTTTAATCTTTCTATCATCTTAAAGTACTTTAGGAACATGACAGGTTCGTGCCTTACTTTCTGTTCAAAAGCTTTTCATTACATCCATCACATCCTTGACTAAAGACCTCTGTTGGTTCTTCTCTCTTGAAACAGAGGTTGATACAGACTCTGGACTGGCAAACTATGATTGGAAGCTTCAGTTTATTCCCATATAACCTTGCACAAACTTCTTAACTTCTGAGAGACATGTCTCTTTCTGCTACAAAGTGGAGATATGCTATTTATTTCACAGCACTGCCCAATAATTCAATGAAAAATTGTAACTAAATCACCTAGTGCTATGCTAACCATATAGACAGCTTATTACCCTTCCACCCACTTTCTTTCCAGTCCAACCAATTTCATCTTCTTCATTTTATCATATAGACACTCTTAACCCTCTTTCTTCTTGTCCTCACTCCTTTCCCTGCAGGCCACACATGTCTTCCCCAGCCCCAATGGATATCTTATTTCTTGACTTACCTACTAAGACATTATTTTTACTATCGTCCATACAATATGTCTCCTTAAAGTTGCTATCTTCCCCAAAACCCAAGTTTTGATACTTAGCAGGGTCTGGCAGTCATTTCTTCTCCTCCCCAACCCCTGTGATTACACTTTTCCCAGAGCGTTGGTGCCTTCAGCTACTCTTATGAGCTGCTGTCCTGATAGATGCTTGTGACTGTGGTCCTAACTTGACTGTGGCCTCTCAGTGGCCTGTAGCATCGCTGATTTCTCAGTTCTCATGCCTTGAACATTTATATAATAAAGAACAAAATCAATACTATGCATCATTTAAAGAAATTGGGACTTGAATATTATATTCCAAAAACCAAATACAGAGAAAAATAATTCTGAAAGTGTTCCTAAACCTGTTATGCTTCTTGAAGCTTAGAGAACAAATCTATAATTGCTAGCACATTTTAATTGTTTTTCAGGACTCATTTTAAACGTTTTGCATATCCCATCTCATCTCAGTTCTCCAGTTATCCTTTATTGTAGTCTCCGCAATGCCTGTTTTACAGATTGGGAAACTGGTACTCAGAGACATCAGATAGCATGGTTAAAACTTGTATTTGCTATAGCAAAGATTTGGACCTATATTTTCCTACGCCAATATTTATCTTCTATACTGTACTATCTCATGCATTTTGCTGCCATAGCTTGGTTTTAATTTCTTCTTTAGTATAGACTGAAAGCACAGATAGAGATCTTTACTACAGGAGAATTTGCGAGGTAGAAAAAAGTGATCTCTGTGAGTCACATATTTAAGTGGTTTGGAAATAGTTGTTATTAGGTAGATAAAACATAACTCAGAAGTATAAAACTCTAAAGTCTGGACAACTTGTAAATCCTTTCACTTATTTATTTTGCAAGAAGGAATGAAGCAGTCATTCTTCCAAGGGAAAAACTATGTTAATGATGTCCTTCTGACATTTACAGGTACTTTTCATTTTATGCACAGTAGTTTAATAGACGATCCTTACTTAGGTAATTTTCTCACTCAAATTATGTAAGAGCTCATTCTTCTGGTATCAGAGAAATCAAGCTGGAGCCTACATAAATGGTCTTAATTGCCATTTCCTTTTTCTGTCCAGGGAATTGCTGTTTATTACTGACTCCCCAAGCATTTTCATTGGGGAATTCCTATCTGTAAAAGCCAAGTGATACAAGAAATAATCATATAACTTATTGTATGTGTAGTTAATGGCAAATCTTTAGTTCTGTGTATACTTGTGATCCTAAATATGTTTGAAATATTCTCTTGTTAAGCCAACTGCGAATGGCTAGAAATATTCTCAAGACAAACTTTAGGAATATATGTTGGAAACCATTCATTCATTCATTCATCAATCTCTTGGAAATCTCCCAAGCCTAGGAATACTTGGCATTATAGCAACTTGACAGGTAATCTGAAAGGTTGGAAATGTACATGCGAAGCATCTCTGTGACACTAAGAGAACTGTGTTCCCCCCTGGGGTTGTGGATAGACTCTGGCTGGGGGCTAACATTCTTCTTTCTGGTGTATGACCATTTTAGCAACTTTGTACACACTGGATGTCTACCGGGATGCGAAAGAATTCTACCTAACACAAAAAGACAAAGAAAATCAAAACTATTGTCACTCATGATACAAAGGGATTTCTGTATTTATAAAAGTTGAAAATCTAAGAATCAAAATATTCCACACAGCACTTCAAGAAGAATTTAAACTGAGTGAATTCATTTGGATAAGCTTGACATTTTATATTTTCTCCACAGTATTGCTGAGAACACTGTTAATTTTCAAGAAATGTCAAATTATCACAGGTAGAAATAAATACTGATGAGGATGGGAGAATTTAATTTTCATGTAATCAGACATTGATAATATTTGAGAAGCCAGATTATCAAGATCTCTGTGTCATAGTTTCTTCATCTTGACAGTCTTACCCTCTGGGAATTGTGGCTTATAAGTACCTCCACTCTCCAGCCAAGAGAAATGAAACCAAATACGGTCTGCTCTTGTAGTAGAGTCGGTGGAGAAGACTGTAAACCTCAGGGAATATGAAGCCCGAGTTTCATCATGTTACTGATAAGAATGGACCCTCGCACTATAGACACCAAGAAGTTTGGCAACATCCAACTGCTTTTCTAAGCAGTTCACCTACAGACAATGAGAGCAATAAATTGTGGGAACAAGAAGAGAAAACGACATGGCTACACATATTGTAACATTAGATAGGTATCCGCCACTCCTTTCCTGTTTGAAAGGGGAATGTTTACTCCATTAAAGATGATTCCTGGAACTAATCATTTAGTTCCTCAACTGCAACAGCTATATTTGTGATGCTCAGTAGCCAAATGTGGCTAGTGGTTTCTGGGTTGGACAGTGCCAACAAATCATTTCTATCGGTGCACAAAACTCTATTGTGCAGTGGTGACTATATACAGATTTGAGACCCTTCTGGGAGATGGAAGTAGGGAAAAAGATAAAGGACTAGCATGACAAAGTTTTATAAGCAAGTGTTAGTTAAATTACAGAAGATGGAGAAATATAATGTCCTAAATTTTTGAAAGTTTAGAGCTCTAATAAAAGAGTTTTATGTATAAGTATAAAAGGATATAAAAGATGCAGAAACAAAGAAAATGAGTTAACTTTAAGCTTAGTATTGCATATATTTCTGCTTTTTAATTTAGTTATGTTTAAGTGTAAAACGGCAGTTAACTTTGCAATACATCTTTTAATGAAACCAGGAATTACTGTATTTCAGAGGCTTGATAGGAATTCAGTCCCATGTGTTCACTGGGTTTGTCCAAGGATTAGAGCTGGAGCAGCCTCTAAGAGCTGAACTCTCGTCAGGGAACTAAGAAGTAATGTGGTGGGCAGGGGTGAGACCATGGCAGACAGAAGTGAGATAATTCGGTTGAGAATGAGCAGTATAGTTTTAGGGGCTGCAAAAATGTGAATGGGAGTAGAAAATATATTAGTTTCAGCCATAGTGGGAAAATGAATGGAATTTCTTCTAAAACTTAAAAATAGAACCAACATATCATCTTGCAACTTCACAACTGGTTATATAGCCAAAGAAAATGAGAGCAGAACGTTGAAAAGGAGTGTGCATTTCCATGTTTATCGCAGTACTATTCACAAAAGCCAAGATATGGAGATGACCCAAATGCCCATCAGAAGACAAATGCATAAAGAAACTGTGGGAGGTATACACAGTAGAACTCTGTTTAGCCATGTAGAAGAGTGCTCCAGCAAAAGGAGCTGGCAAAGCTTTACACTAAGTGAGATAATCCAGGAACATGAAGACAAGTATCCTCATTTCACTCCTATGTGGAATATAAAGCCCCCCCCCGAGTTGACCTCCTAAATAGAAGGCAGGAGAGTAACTACCAGAGGGAGGTGGTGGAGTGGGGTAAAGGAAAGGGGGGCTATACAGAAATTAATCAAGGGATACAGAATTATATTTAGGTAAAAGGAATTATTTCTGATATATTTCATACAGGGGAATTGTGGTTCATAATATTGCACTGAATATCTCAAAATGACTAGCAGGTAAATTTTAAATGTTCTAACCACAAAGAAACAATAAATGTTTGAAGTGATGGGTATGTTGAATACACTGATTGGATTATTACATAAGCTACACATTTGTTAATATACCACACTATAACCCATAAATATGCACAGCTATTATCTACCAATTACAAAAATAATCTTAGTGTTGTACCCAAGAGAAACATAGGTTGAAACCAGTAAAATAAATGAGTGGATAAGAGACTTTTGGAAAGATTAATAAGTTCTATTTTGTAGGAAATAAGAAGGAAAAGAAGTGTATAAAATAGTAAAGTATAAAAAGATTATATTTAAAAAGTGTCCTTCATATCAATGCATGTTAAATATGAAAAACACTGTAGATTTATACATTCCTATTAAATATATCTAATTAAGTCTGATTTAATATTTAGGAGCAAAGTTAAACATGATTTTTCTGTGGAAGCATAAAAATGAGGAGTACAGTATAGATTTATTTTAGTGTTTAAAAACTGAAAGTTCATTTGAGTCATTTTCATGCAGGTCATTGTTGTAGATCCTGGGGATGGGACAGAAAACAAAAGCCAGTTCATGACCTAAACTAAATTGCTTTCTTGGACTGAACATTGACGACATACGAACCAACAAATACTTCACATGTCAGATATTTATAGGTTCTTTGAGAGAAGAAAGAAGGCTGTTGCTGTATTATTGATCAGTATCAGTGGGTGTTTAATATAATTTCAGGACATTCTCATGGAGAAAAGATTAGCACTAAAATGTGCTCTGTAGTGAAACTAACTGTATCATGCAATTAAAAAAAGACTGCTTTTGAGTAGAGATCTAAGGGAAACTGAGCTGCACACATGTGGCTACTGGAGGAGCACTGTGACAGTATGGGAATTAGTTTATGGGCACTTGGAATCTCTGACAAGTTTCAGGGAGCTCAGTTTGTCTGGAAACAAGTGAATGACGAAGAGAAGGATAAGCTGGTTCACACAGGAAGGAGTCCAGATGGAAATCAAAGCTTTTGTAATGGAACTGGATTTTTCTGAAAGCCATAATTCTAAGGAAGAGCGATGTGTCTGACCTGGGCCTTTGCACACCTTGCTCAGCACCTTTCATTTGTTTGTCTCTTAAACTGAAGTGGACATATTCAGGTATGCTACTGTCATCATACTCTTTCTTACCAAGTTTGGAGCAAATATAATTAACTGTAGAACTTCTGCTATAGTATCTAAATAGTATCAATTAGTCTTAGTCTACACAGCAATTATCATCACAAGTCAATGAAATGTAAGTTTCTTTATATCTCCTAATACTTTTCTCATTTTAAATAAACTGTCTTAATTGTGCTTACTGTTATTCTGAAGGGGCATCCACAGATGGTTTGTTGTAAAACTTTCAACATATATATATGTCAGGAAGAAAATTCAAAGCAGAGAAAGTAGAATTAAAAAATTGTTGGGCTTGGGATTTAGATCTGTGGTTCTGGCATCTACCTGGAAGCAGAAGGTTCCAAGTTGAATTTCCAGTAACCACAAACCACAATGCCAGACATGGTGCCACACAATGCTACACATGTAATCCCTGCACTCAGGAAGCAAAGGCAGGAAGATTGCTGTGGGTTTGAGGCCTTGGTGGACTGTCCACGAGGATGTGTTCATGTCCATGCACTTGCTCTGACAGGCTGACACTGATAAATAGAGAACTTCTTGGATTTGTCCTCTGGGTTAGGACAATGATTAAACCAACAGCATGTTGATGAAAAATATTTCCATCAGGCTCTTGGTATGTTGAAGATATACTACTGCATTTCTAAGTGACTAGTTTCTTAAGTCATGTTCTACATGTGGGCTAACTTTGAAGTGTTAAAGAAAAATAACTTTCTGGCCCACCTCATTTTTATTTTTATTTTTAGTACTATTCTATAATGAAGAACAGCAAGCACATCTAGAAAAATATTTCAATATAGTCTTTTCAGTTTACAGGGTCTCACTTTATAGTTCAGGCTGGCCCTGAGCTCAGCCTCAAACTCACATCACAGTAATCCTCCTGCCCCTGCCTCCCGAGTTCTGGGGTTACAGGCATGAGCCACCACTCCTGGCACTGTGGTATGTGGTACTGATTGCTGGTGGGTGTGAGTCTCTAGGCCTGGTATTGATATATGTGGTTACCAGGGATTGAACCCAGGCCCTTGTGCTTGCAAGACAGGTGCTGGAACCACTTAGCTAAATCCCCACACCCTTCAGTTTACTGTCTTAAATATATCAGATCTCTGATGACTTTTGCAGTTAACAGTGTGAACCCAGAAAAGCCCCTGAATGGAAATCCTTGTCCTGCTAATCACTGGTTCTGAACCCTGTACTGGAAAGGCCAACCAAAGCAGGTCAGTGGCATAATTTCCGTGAGGACAGCCCCCAGGCCAGCATTTTGTTATTGTTTCCTTCAAAACACTAGAATTCTTCCCATATGTGCTCATGTCTTCCTTCAGATAACAGCCAAAGAGAGATTAAATGTGATTTTAAACGAACTTTTACTTGTCTCTCTATGTTCTTCCTGGATTTTATTATTTTTACAGGCAAGTGATGAAAGGTTATTTCTTGCAAGATTTAGCCTGTTAAACATGCAGCATAAAGAGCCGAAGCCCTGCAGTCAGACACATAAAGAGCATAGGAAAAAACGTGAAAATGTTCCATTGGGGCTGCAGCTTTTTAGAGTATGCAGGAGTGATGTCATCTGTTTTCACAAAATCCAGTTTAAATTTGTTCCTGCCTTTTGAGAACTGCAGCAGGGAGCATCTGTGGTGACTCCTGCATACCATATTCAGGACGTTAGAGTGTGCGCTGCACCAAAATCCAGCCAATCAGATAGTGTTGTCTTGCCCTCCCCAGTGTCTCTTTGTCCCCTACCTGGAGCCAGAGTGTGCTACGGTGTGAGGTGACCGGCCAGCACCTCTAACTGTGTCACAACTGCAGAGCTCTCTCCACACCTCACATGGCTTAAAGGAGAACAGTGCCTAGTTAAAAGCTTCCGCTGGTCACCTCGTGTATGCATGTCACCAACAGGTAACCTCCAGGACTTCTCTGAGGGATGCTGTGGTTCGGTTGATTGTAAATTAAATCTTAGGCTTTTGTTTCTGGCAGCCCCTCTGTAACACTAGAATCATTCTAAGATTCAAGGGAGCAGACATTCTGGGCTCTTGGCTGTTGGAGGCAGAAGCAGGACCTCCAAATTTTTTGCCAACCATAACCCTGTACCAAACAAAGCCATTTCTGTGCCTATGTTCATATCTATGATTGGAAAATAAGCAGTATGACTGACATAGCACTTTAAGACTGTATTCAAGGCCTGAAGTCCTTGTACATGGCAATGGCTAAGATACAAAGTGAACAAGAGAGTGCTGGGTGGTTCACCATCATCTCACTTTCCTTAACTCTTCCCTCCATATAGAAATGCAGTGTATCCATAATAGACTCAGTGAGATTTGTGATCTGAGCAGCAGAAACTGAACCCTCACTAAGTAAACTAAAAGTTGATGAGAAAACTCGTAGAATAAAAGTAGAAGAAACTGACCTACAGGTTATGGAGGCCATACTGTGATGGGGTCTCCAGAGTGGGCCCAATGTCAGTCATCACTAAAGGGAATGGCTTTCCAGCACCCCTCTCTTCTCTCTTCCTGTCACTTGCCTAGGAGAGTATATCACGTGACTCACTGTTCACATGTTGACCCATGGTTTTTCGAAAGAAGACAGATCTCAGCTTACTGACTCACAAAGACCCCTGCACAAGGCTAGGAGAAGTTCTCCTATGGAGCTGAGATGTCAAGTCTGGAAGAGCAGGAGAAATGGGAGCTATTTACCATGACCAGTGCCTTGGGTTCAGTCTATGTAATTTTCTCATCTGAGCTAGTGGTCCTTCTCTTTCAACCCATAAAGAGTTGCTTATTTGGGCTGGGGATTTATCTCAGGGGTTCAGGCACCTGTCTTGCAAGTGCAAGGACTGGGGTTCGATCCCCGGTAACCACATACCATACTGGGCGTGGAGACTCACGCCCAGCAGCAATCAGTACCACATACGGGTACTGTACATACCGGTACAGTTCTGGGCGTGGCAGCTCATGCCTGTAATCCCAGCACTTGGGAGGCAGAGGCAGGAGGATTGCTGTGTCGTGAGTTTGAGGCTGAGCTCAGGGCCAGCCTGAACTACAAAGCAAGACCCTGTCCCAAAAAACTAAAAAAAAAAAAAAAAAAAAAAAAAAGAAGTTGCTTATTTGCAAGGCCCAAGCCAGGACAATTTTGAAAATGAACAGAAGGGTTATTGATATGTGTACCAGGCCAACAGGTGAATGCTGAGGCCATATTTGGCAAGTAGAAATACATGATCATGCTTTTCTTTGTCTTCCTTCTGTTTTTCTAGGCTTATCCAATGACTAACCTATTCTTTAAGTAAAGCTGAAGGCTCTGTAAGGGTGGAATTCATGCCTCCCTTTTTTGTGTCCTCAGGATCACTTGGTGTTTGTCTCACAGCTAGTGGCCCACTGTGACCTCAGGATTAATCATGAGGATATTAGTGATTATTGGGGCTCAGATCCTGCCACGACTGTTCCTTAAGAAATATCTTCCTTATAAAACACTGTTTGCAAAAGTCTTGCATTTTTCTGCACAGATAGCACTCAGAATGGGGATTAAAGATGTTTCTTACATCAAGCAGAACCACGGGCTCCTCAAAGGCCGTCCTAACAGACTAAGGAGTCGAGTTTTACTCCCTGCTTCTGGCTGGACACCATGGGCACTGGGAGCCCACACCTCAGGAGCGAGGTGAGGCCCACGCTGCGTGAGACACACACATCTTCCTTTCAGGGGAGTGGTTTTCCACCAGTTGTTCCAAAACACCACCCATTCACTCATTCCACTTTAGAGCAAGACTCTGTGGTCTTTCTTCAACTATGCTGCCCTATATCCAAAATTTTATGGTGCAGAAAGTCAAGCCCAGGAAGTGACCGAAATGTGGCATTTTGTCGCTCAAGAACTTGTGAGCACCGATTGTTGCGCCCAAGTGATGATGTGGAAAACAGCAGTTAAAAAGGAAAATGAGTCATGCTGGCTTTATGCTGACTAATGTTTTTTTAAAATTTAAATAAGGTTTATTTTAGAATATGGATTATTTAGCATTGAAGTTATTATCATCTTGAGAAGGAGATGAGCTAACTGTAGAATAATGAGGACGATAATTTTATGTGAGGGGTGCAGCATCTATTAGTCAGGCGATATTGTGAGGAAGCGGTCAAGTTTACTGCAATGTACCACGAACAAAAATGCAGCCAAAACTAAACTGTTGGCAAATGCAGTGGAAAGTGAAGAAGAGTAACTTTTGAGCTAGAGCACTGAGAAGTGTTGAAATAGACAATGCATGCATTAGTATCCACCAGACATTAAGCTCTACAAAACAAGAAAACATACTTTTCCCATAAGGAGCACTACAACATTAATATTTTGTGCCATTCTTTTAACAGCAGTTGATTTTCTGCACTGTTATATTAGATACCCTGGTCAGCATCTAAGTATATGGTTGGAGTTAAGGAGAAAGATGGGTAATCAGGACAGGTGAACTTGTGTGGCTGGTAATGCATTATAAACTGCAGACCCCCCTCCCCCTTTCCCTAGTAGCAGTCTTGAGCTCAGCCTCGAACTCAGCAATCCTCCTGTCTCTCCTAGTAGCATTCTTGATGGTATTATCTTCTAAGTCCTGAATCCATCTGGATAATTTTTTTTGTTCTTTATAATATTAGAATATACAGAGCTTGACTGATGTCAGTAACAGTTCTTTACCTTGCAGAGGTATCAAGGGAAGAAAATAAAGAGGCACATTCCCTCGGTTGTGCTAGTGATCTAGTGAATATCTAAGAAACACTATACATTCTCACAGTCACTTATGTATTCAAGCATCTTCCCATCCATGTGTTGGAACTGGCTTATTTACTTTCACTAAAGTTTTCTCTGTTTAACTTTATACAATTCTTAGGCTACTAAGGGCACAACAGCTTTATCTTTTTAAAGATTTTTTTGGCTTAATTAAAAATTGGAAGAATGATTACTGTGTTCTCTCTCTCTTAAGGTTTACTTTCTGTGAGGGCAGGACCTACATATCATCCATTTACAATAAACACTAGAACTTTATTCTAGTGCTTACAGTTCAGGAGAATCAATGATTTCAGTCAAATTCAGTGTCAACCATTAAAAAGAAATCTTTTCCATCTTGCTGAAAATATCTTTCTAGTAAAACTTATCTGCTAGATGACTAGAGCTTCCTTAACAAATAAAACATAGCGCTGCTTGCTGCTCTTTGCCTCTGAAGTGATGATAAATTGCTGAGGAGTAAAAGCCTTCCTACTAATAACAGAGGAAAACTGTCTCTAAGATCCCATCATTTTGTTTACCAGCTGTCTTTACAATTCTATATTAACCCAGCCCACATTTCAAAAACATTGTTCAGAGATAGTAAAATAGACGAGAAGCAAATGATCTCCCTGCAGAAATTAGTTTAAGCAGAGGATCAGGCTGGAAAGAAA